>CACVBM020001190.1:39040-111554 GCA_902728155.2 Microthlaspi erraticum
CTCCATCTCTTGATAGTATTCTTCCACATACTTGGAGCCTTGAGTAAGTCTCCTGAGCTTGGAGTGTAGCTCTCGTTGGTAATGGCTAGGGACAAATCGCTGCCTCATGATGCGCTTCATCTCTTCCCAAGTGGTAATCTCAAAAGCACCACCAATCTCGCGAGCCAAGGTGATTTGCTCCCACCATCTCAACGCATAATCGTTGAACTCTGACATGGCCAGCTTGACACGGTTAACGCCAATGATGTTGTGAAGATTGAAATTGAATTCGCACTTCTTCTCCCAGTCCATATACTCGTCTGGATTGTTCCGGCCATGGAACGGTGGAATCTTCATTTTGTAACCGCCCAAGTTCTCTAACATACGGTCTGGCTCATCTCGCGGCTTCCTAGATCGGCGACGACTTGAGTGAGAGGAGTGACTGCTGCCGTAGTAGATATGAGCTTGATCATCACCGAGCCCATGAGATGTCATCGGATCATTCCTCTTGTCCCCATCAGAAATATGTATCGGATCCCTAGTCTCCTTTCTCTTGCCTCGTTTGATCTGATCTCTCCGATCAAACTCTTCTGCCATCATCTTCTTGATTTGATCCAGCAAGGCTTCGCCAACTCCGCTTGATCCATCTTCCTTTTCCGACACCATAGTTCCTGAAATTCAAAACAAGAGCGCGGCAGTCAAACGAAAATAAACTAAGTAAAACTTAAATAAAATTCCTGCAAAACAAACAAGAAACTCGTGAATCATAACCATATGTAAACGCATACCTTAGGCTCTATGGAAGAGCTTCCACTTGCTTGGTGATGATGAACACGGTTGTCTCCTTGGTTCCTTGTAAAACCGGCAAGAAAGGTGTTGATGAGATCTTAAGTTGCTCTTGAGCTCTTCTTGGGGTGTGGGGGACATCTTGATCCGCCTCTTTAGCCTCTTGATTCAATCTTGGGGTTTCTTGTGATATCTCAGTTGTGAGTAGCGTCTCCTTCAGTTCTTCATGCTCTATGAGAGTGATCAAGCCTTCAATGGACTGGTTGAACTCTTCTCTTACACTTATAAGTCCGGCTTGGTTCTTGGTGATCTCCTCAAGACTGGTATTGTGACCGGTTCCTCCGTATCGGTCTGATCCGGTTCGGTGTTCAGGTCGATGTCCTCATCACTGAACCTCCTCAACCATGATCGCATCAACGACCGAACGTACAATCATCCGGCCACGATCGTTCCGACCGTACCGAAGCCCGATCACGACCCACTCTCGGCCGATCATCCCAACTGACCGTCCGAACGGTCTGGTCGACTAGAAGCCGAATTTAAAGCCCGTTTTACAAGATTTAAAGCCCAATTCTTTAGCCTACTTTGAAGACCTAGATCTAGCCGTTCTCTCATACTTAAAGCACTATAAATACATATTCTTAGCCTTGTAACTAAGAAGGAGAGAGACCAAAATTTACATTACATCTTTAATAAAGTTTTACTTGTTCTTTGCTTTTACTTTGCTTTTGCTTGTTCTCTTACTAGAGAGGATTCGATCTCTGTTCTTATGAATATGAATTCGATTTCCTTCTCTATGTCTGAGTAGTTTACTTGTTAAGTGATAGGAAATCAAAGGATAGTATTCATGTTTGCTTGATATCGATTATGATGAATTAGGGTTTTACATAAACTCTTCACCTTTACTTGTGTGCAAGCTTGTTGTTAATCTGGCCAATTAGCATATGATCCTAGGTAGACTTGAGCCACGAAAGTGATGAATCATTCGCCTGAACTAGTATTTGGTGGGCAATCTCTTTTAGACTGCGACAGTTGATCTACTTGTAGGTTGTGAACAATTGAGACTCATTCGAATTAATGCTTGATTTAATCATCTAAAGACATACCAAAAGTTTAGCGATTAGATAGATTAACAAAGGGGTCGGAGCCACGACAGTGGAAAGATCATACCTTAGTGTCTTGAGTTCTAGATGGTACCAACTCTCAATAACCCTAATTAATCGAACTTTCTGCTTGAATTACTTATCTAGATATTATCCTATTGCTTAGCCGTTTCTCCTTTGTGGTTCTCCACCACATTAGGAGGAGAGAGCATGATCCAGCAACACCTCGTCCTGACCATCTACTTGTTATCCTCGGGTGATGATACTTGCCCAGACAAAACTCCTATGGGTCGATTTCCATTCGACACCTCGTACGAGAGATACATTGTATCTAAATCTAGGTTCAATGTATTGATATACCTCTAATTTACCCACTTTTTATACTGTTTTAGTATTGTTTTCTAATGGTTTTTGGCAGGTTTTCTATCTAAAAAGGTAGTTTTACTGTGTTTATAGTGTCTAGAGTCTAAACAGGTGAAATGATGCATTTTGGAGCAAAACCATAGGATTTGCACTTCAAGCCGCTACTTAATGGATTTCATCAAGACCAGTTCCCTGCGTGCTCTGATTGAGTTAACTTTCCAACGCAACTGGAACGGCCTAATTTGGATGAGTAGAAAAGGAGTTACAACCAAAAGAGTGGAGACTGTCCAGACGGCTCTATCGAGAAACAGCGCCCAACCGCGCAGTCCGGCTGGCCGAGGAACGCATGTTCCGCGCTCGGCCAAAACTGTGTCCGTCCGTCTGAAGTCTCGGCCAAGTCCAAACCACTCGGCCGATCACGCATCACGACCCGGGAAACTCAAGCCCGCGGTCGGCCTCGCCACAACCGGCCACGCCAAAGCCTCGCGGCCGTGCAACTCGCCTCACGTACCGCGCACGAACGCTCCGTCCGACCCGGGGAGTAACGCCTCGCGTCCGGCCGAGAGATTTCATCGGCCAAACATCTATCCGCCGACCAAGCCGGCCGACCGTGAATCCATCCGGCCCCGACCGTTCCGACTCGGCCACGAACCCGATTGTCCGGCCGATCGTCCCGCACGACCGTCCCAACGCCGCGGTCGACCCGAAGCCCTTTTTGAAGCCCAATTTCATATTTTCAAGCCCGGCTTAACCCTAAGCCGCCTCTAGAAAGACCTAGCACTATATATATAGATTTTTAGCCTCTTGTGAAAGAGAGCCGCCTTGTATTACGATTTCATACTTTGAGTTTTATTGCAATCATGTTTTCTTCATCTCTTTGTGTTTTTGCTTTGATTATGTCTGAGTAATTCACTAGTTAGGTTGTGAGATTTATCAAAGAGTTCATGGTTTGATAGGTTGTTAGAAGTCAATAGGGTTTATCATATCGCATCTTCGCCTCTGCTTGAATTCATTGCTGCTTGCTTTTCTGATCAACTAGCATCAGATCTTAGGTTTCATATACTCTCCAAAAGCTTGCTATATAACCTGAACTAAGTATTTGGTGAGCAAAACTTCATAGACTGCGAAAGTTGATCTATGCGGGGTTGTGAACAATTGGGTCTTGAACGAACTATTGCTTGATTTAATCACCTAGGGACATACCAAAAGTTTAGCGACTAGGTAGATTAACAAAGGGGTCGGAGCCTCGACAGTGGAAAGATCATACAATCGTGACCTGAGTTCTAGATAGCGCAAACCCTAGCGAAACCTTCTAATATCTTGTTAACCTTGAATCTCTGCGAGTTTCTCATTGCCTAGCGTTTCCCTCTATTGATTTTCATAAACCGTTTAATTTGTTTGATTTACTTTGTTACACAATCAAAACCCTAAATCATACTTGTTTTCTAGCTATATTAGACTTGCAATACTCGAAGTGTACTTATCTGCTCCTTGTGTTCGATACCCGTTTACTACTTCTGACCTGTGCACTTGCAGAATCAGGGATAGGAAAAGGGAAGACCTGATCCCGCACATCATGTATCTTCTCTTTCTTCTTACAAGTATCGTTAAAAAGATTATTTTGTCTCTTTGTCACACTTGTCCACTCGTGGATGTTTTGGTTGTGTTTCTCCATATCCCAATCATGTGTAGGATATCCCGCGTTCTAAACAGTTTGTCCTGACGCCAACGTCTGTACCCAACCATCCCAGGAACGTACCGACCGTCCCGCGACCGCACCAATCGTATCGAACGTTGTCTTCTTTTTGTCTTCATGAACGATATGACTTTCGTCCGTGATTTCTTCTTTAATCGTTCCCCGTATGTGTAGTGCACATATGATCGTCCCGCGAACATCTCTGGTAAGCCGCAGTTCGACCGTAAACACTTTGTTCGCCATATTTGGAGTTTTACTCAACCGTTTTTACTTTGGTTTCAACCGTTTGCTACTTTTTCAAACTATCTATACATCCCCAATGAGATGACCGCATTTACTAAATTTCAGGGATATTCAAATGATCGATCTCTAAACCTTATCAAGCTGGATCTCTTTGCAAAGTATTAAGAGCTACTCAACAAAAGCATCCCTTCCCATGACATTAATGTTGATAACTGTAAAGATCTTGGATTACATTACAACCATCTATCCTTTGTAGAAGGAGCTCTCTATGCCAAGTACCAAAGAGAGGAGTCCAACGCCCAACCCTCCTCCTTTTTTTGCAATGCCGCTAGAGCAATCTCCAGGAAAATTTCATCACACTTTATGAAGAAAGAAGAATAATAATAGGAACATGAGGAAGACTATGAAGAAGAAGAAGATGAAGAGCAGAAGAGTAAAGCATTGATAGAAATGATCACTCTAGAAAGATCAAGGCACCTGCAACAGATGATCCTCGATTCTCACCACCACAAAGAAAAACAACAGCACTTACAAGACTAGAAGTGATCCCAAGGATATAGCCAACATCGGAGGAAGCCGAAGGTACTTGGTACTATGATTCTATTGACTATGTAACATCCTTCAATCGAAAAAGTGATATTTGATGTTGGTGTTGAGCGACACCAGGAGGTGTCGGTCGACAAAGGTTATCGGTAAATCGCGTCAGTTTGATTTAAGTTGTTCGGTTTAGGTTGTTTAGGCAAGGATAGCCCAAAATCAAGATTAAAAGGAGATGGCCGCATTTTTATCATAGTTTTTGAGGCAATTTTAGGAGATTTTTGGAGTTCTTGGATCAGATCGAAGCGCCGTTCGTCATTGTTCTTTTCTATCTCTCTCTTTTCCCCTTCTCAATCCGTTTTAGAGGCGAGTGGGCGACCATAGGTTCAGGGTTGGGTGATGTTTGAGTTTGTGATGAGAACATATTGTTTTCATGTCGTTTTTGAGTACTGGATCGCTTATCGGTGTTGAAACCTATTGATTTCGTGTTTTCTGCACGGTTTTGTCGATTTGGGATTGTTGTCTGCGAGTCAGTGTCGAGCGACACTCAACCCTTGGTGTCGCTCCACACATAGGGCAGGTGTCAACCAGGTTGGTGTCGCTTGATACCAGAGTATTTATGTGTGCTGTTTGTGCTTAATTGTTACTTGCTTGTGTCTAGTGTTTTGCGTTAAAGGCCGGGATGACCGTCTTACTAAGTATTTATGAAATACTTATGTATCTCTTTTCGCTATGTGATGCAGGTAAAAGAAATGTGTGATCCCGAAATCAAGGCTGAAGAAGGGATGACAGGATTGTTTTATTTGTTTCCGCTGTTAATCTAGTTAAACCTAGGTTTAGGTTGCTAGATTTATTTATTCTTAATTAAATTGTTGAACTGAAATGGTTAAATTATTTATTGTATTATTTCTTTAAGTCTTGCGCATGATTAAGTATTTAATTATTTTTTGAAAAAAACTTGGTTGTTTCATTTTGGTTGTAGAGCCCTTGAGATTTTACGACTATTAGAAATTGGTAGAATTGAGATTATGTGTTTAATTGATTATGTGTGTTGTAGTCATTTAATCGTTTTAATATCATCCTCCTCGGACTTCAAGAGATTTTGTGGTGAGTTGTTTATGTCGTTTGGTTTGTGTTCTAGTATTCATCTACTGTTCCTTGCAGTGAGATATATGGAGTTTCTATAGCCCGTGTGATATACCTCTATTTTACGTGCTTTTTATATGATTTTAATATGCTTTTCATATGGTTTTAATGGGTTTTCAATCTAAAAATGTAGTTTATTGGATTAATAGTACAAAGATTATTCGATTTGCACAATTTGGATTTGGATGAACAGAAATGGAGTTATGATCATTTTAGTAAAGACTGGTCCATACAGCCGAAACCGGACATGAACTGTACCACGCCTTGACCGCACGCATTGGCCAGTCTGGGAAATATCTTCCGCCGCCAACCCATGTCGCATGCACCTTATACCGACCTTACGTACACGCAGCAAAGCGGACTGGCTGATCCGGGATGCATTGTCCCGCGGTTGTCCCACATCTCACACACTCCACACAATCGTCCCACACGTAAGGGCGATCGTACCGTCCGGCCGGGAAGCATCATCCCGAGTTCAACCCATTCACGTCCCACGATCTGCATAACCACATGACCATACCGTTCGACCAGGAAATTATCGTCTCGCGATCAACTGAACCGCACAGCATAACATATCTGTCTGGCCGATCCCCACGTCCGATTGCAGAACCATCTGTCCACGATCGTACCAACCGTTGGCTGAACACAAGCCGATTTCCGGCCGAATGCAGCGACTGACCGTCTGAACGTTCCGCTCGACTCGAGGCCGATTATAAAGCCTATTTCAAATGATTTCTCGGCCTGTTTAAACTAATGCCGCATGTGGAAGGCCTAGCATTATAAATACAACTTTTTAGTCTCTTTTGAGAGAGAGCCGCATATTGTAACATTTCTCGGCCTGTTTAACCTAATGCCGCATGTGGAAGACTTAGCACTTAGAGATCTAGCACTATAAATACAACTTTCTCTCTTCTTCCATCTAAGCAAGCACATAGCCAACGATATAACCATTGTAGTCCTCAGCGACGTAGAGGAGCTGCGGCCATGAGACGGCCATGAGAGTATATGGTGGAGATAATACAACGAGATCGAAATAACGACGAGATCGAATCGACGAGATCACAACAACAAAAGAAACGACGACGACGAGATTGAATCTCATGAGGATGATGGCTTTTGATCGTCAATCGAATAATCTGAATGTGTTTAGTTAGGGGTAAGGTTGTCTTTTCCTCAATTAAAATGGCGTATCTTTGAAAATGTAATTTGTATAGTTCTGAAAAATGGCATTGGCAAATGTGCATTTTTGAAATTTTTTGAAATTGCCCCAAATAGATAAATACAAACAAAACTTACTTAACTCACGTAAATTTGTATTTTTGTATTAGTTATTTTAAAGCGATTTTAACTTGGTGATATCAATTTTACATTTTTACTAAACTTACACAAGACAATTTTATAAATGATATTAAAATCAATATTATATTTTGTGTCACTTGGTGATAGTAATAAGCACTTATTACATATTAAAATGGCTTATCTTGTGATCCAAAATAACCGATGCAATCCACAGTTTTTCGTGTAGTGTGTGCTTCATACGAAACAAAGTTTTGGATCCCTCCTTAATAATAGCACAATTCTTCAGTCTCGTGTAGGGCTTCTGGAAATGTTGGGCCGACTCTGATTGTGGTGGTTCACTTCTATATATGTGCAGGTCGCTTTCCAGGTCACTATATTAAAAGAAAAGAACAAAAAAAAGACAAACAAGTTAAACACACACAAGAAAAGAGTGAAAAGCAAGGACAAGAATAACTAAGAACGAAGAAGTTAATGATCGACAGTTCGACACCTTACCAGAATAATTAGCCTTAGATGAATAAAATTATCAAAAATAACTTACTTGCAGAGCCATGACTAGTCATCGTTTGACTAAATGAATCACATATGTATTTAGATCCTGGTGCTATAAAAGCCAAATTCTGCGGTGGAAAAACTTCTGTTCCAACTCGGCCAACAGTAACTTGAAATGAGGCGGAGCTTCCGGCAGTAATCACACCGCCCTTGCAACAATTTACTATTAGATCGTCCCTTGGTACCGATAAGTCGACAATGGTCGGGTTATTCAAGCAGCACAGGGGAACATCAGTGTCTTCGAATCCTGAACAATCCCCTTGTTTTGTTGCTTTAGCCCCCGCAATGCTCCATATTATTTCCTCGTTATACCATGACCAACTTAACTCCCACCCTGGCGCCTGAATAGAACGTTCTAGCTCGTTGTTCTTGATTGAAACAATTGCCTGTTGATTAAGGAAAAAAATTCAGACAATTGTATAATTGAGTATACCGGAAAAGTAGGGTTCGAAACATTCAGATTGCTTTGTCTATATGTGTATAAAACAATCTTAACCATAGATTTGTAAAGTGTTATATATGAGTTTACCTCATAGCCGTCCGTTGTGTAAGACGTAATATCCCATACTACTTCAATGCTTCCATCTTCATTAAGACCCAAACATGTTTCTAGATATAGAAAAAGGATAAACAATAGTGGCGACATTTTTTGTTATAGTTTCTTCGTTATTATTTACAAAATTTAAAGGTGTTTTATGCTTGTAGGAGAGATGGTTTTAGGGTGAAGTTAGGATCACAGACACAATAGTGTGTGAAGCTGTAAGCGCTTGTGTAGCGTATGATTAGGTTGAAAACAGGTGGATCACATATTTTACTACAGCTAAAAGACAAACTATAACTTCTTTTTTGTGAAACCATATTTCATTAAAACTAAACCCAAAAGATTTTGAAGGGCCTTAAGAGCCTGTTCGGCTAAGAAGTCTGCTACAACTTTAACCACTAGAGATAAAGTTAAACTGCAAAGAAAAAAAAAAAAGACGAAGCAACGCGGTTGAGTGGGTTCGGAAAACCACACTCAAAATTTATGTGTATTTTGTAAGGGAGAAATTGCCTGAGGAATCTGAGGTTAGATTCTGATGTAAATCGAACAAGTATAAACAAGTATTTGAGGAAATCAGATTAGGTTAATCAAATAAAGTGACTGCAAAATCGGCCTTTAAGACCATGTAAAACACTAGATTCGACTAAGTAAAAGAGATGGAAATAAGTGGCTGCGCTTGGTATCGAGCTGCCTACATACACTGCTGTAGGGATCAAGTCTGAACGTAGTTCGATTATAAGTTGTTCTCTATTTCGGGTCGTTTTCTGGATAGAAATTACCACGAAAAGAGTTAAAGTGGCGTGAAGATGACGATAAATCTCTGGTTATCGGAGTGATCGGAAAGTAAGATATCGGTCAAAGGTCTACCGGAAGTGACTTCCACTTAAAAGATCAGAGCTTTCTAGGGTTATTCGAGAGATCAAAGATAAGATCATAATGTTTTCTCACCGTAAAGAGAAGCTTACAAAACGTGAAGAACCTTTGTTCTCAGATGTGAGAAAGATCTATACTTTTTTCTCTGAAGTGAGAAAGGTAAAGATTATCCCTTGTGATCAGGAATCGTCCTCCATTTATAGCTCCCGAAGTAGATCGCAACCTCCTCCATGTATCTCGTCCACGTGCAACTTCCGATCCCGCTATTTTCGGATCTGAACGGTAGAAGTGAGATTCTTGGTTGAGTCATTCAGCCCGGCTCACCAATATATTGAAAGCCTTTGATTCCTGAATTTCGACTTTGTCTTCACAAGTAGCTCGAATAGAATATAGCTGAATTTGGACAAGGATATTTGGCGGGCTCAAGATCATGCTACTCGGCCTGAAACAACCAACATTGTTTTTTTTTTTTTTTTTTAATCTAAATATAATAGCAAACTGAACAAATGCCTTTTGTTGTCGTGCCTTTTCGTTCTTAACCGTTTTATCTGTAACCGCTCACCTAAAGAGTTGTGTCTTCTCGAGTGGTATCTTTTCAGTTATAACCGCTAAATTTTTGAAAAGTCGCAACTTTTAATAATGAAACCTTTTCACTTCTATATATATTATTTAGCACAATTTTATCATTCGTTTAAAATCTTTGGTTCTTTCCATTCATCTTTTCTTTTGATTGTTTGTCCCCTCTTCTCTCATCGTTGCTGTATTTTTTTATCATTCATTTCTTACGTGGTAGTTTGTTTTTTTATTCATTCGTTTACTCCACTGGGTTGGAGATAGAATACAAAAGCTCCATCGACTATTACGGTAACTTCTCTGATACGTTTATTTGATTTTATTGAATTTTGATAACTGGTTTCTCTTCTTGCTTTGTTCATTTAGACATATTATAAATATGGGATAATTTTTTTCTCAACAACCACAAACGTTGCAACCCAATGAAGTTTGTATGGAAAAAAAGGTAAGGGAATGGTCATGTCTTTCTGGTTGGTCTATAACAAAGGGTACGGACTTCATAGAACATACTGGATCATGAAAATCTCAAATATATACGAGATAATTTACTTCTCTTCCACAGCATAAGCATGCATGAAAACGAGCAGGAGATGGATGATAATAAAGTTGGAGAGAATGTTGGTGGTGGTAAGGGTGTTTGTATAAGCGGAACCGTGGTTACACACAATCTTACTTGTACACAACCGAGTCGAGCTGAGCCACGCCATACGACCTGCGTGTAGTGTCCACAAGCAGAACCGTGGCACGAGTTTAGTAAGCCCACTGTTTTGATCCCGTAAGTAACAGGGCTATGCTTTGATAAACCATTTCGAGAAGTCCAATATTAATACACTATCTCTTTTGTTGGTTCACTACATCAAATAATGTTTTTGGGGCATCTCCGTAAAATGCAGCTCTTTTGGGATAACAGAAAACTGTTCTCCATCCTAAACCGTGGATCATTAGTCCTGTGTAGTAGTCTTCAACTAAAGACCTATATCTGAATCCAATCTGTACAAGTTTCAACGATAACAAACTACAAAATAAGTACATTTACTTATGTCGAAAGATGACTAAATTTGTTTTTGAAAAATCTACGTACGTTTAGGGTTCTTTCTCAAAGAGGACAATTATGTTTCATATCAGTCAAGAAATTAGTAAATGCTATTTGCATGTCTGTTGTATCTTTTCGTTATACCTTTACACATAACCGTTTATAATATATGCTAAGTATTAAGTAGTATCTTTTGGTAACACATCTTTTTGCTTCGCTTATAACCGTTTAAGTTTATGAACAGTCACATCTTTTCACAGTGTATTTATATTGTTGAATAGATTTTGTCATTCATCATTATTAATTTTAGAATTTAGAATCCACTCATTTCGTAGTTGGCATTGTTATGTGTCATGTTCTCTCACAGTCATGTTCTCTCACAGTCATTGTTTCATCTTCTTACTTCTTACGCCATCGTCATTGGTCGCTGTAGTCTCCACCAGTTTATAGGTTTTCTATAGTTGCCTAAGTCTACCCCTACCCAGTTTCCGCCATCGATGTAGTCTTCTTTGGTCTCCACCATCTTGTTGATCCCTGAGTTTCCCATCTTCCTTAAGCATATTATTTATTACATAGTTATGATTCTCATCCTGATAATAATATACTGTACTATGTTGATTAACCAATCAGTTGTTATCAATCCTACAATTAAAAAATCTGGAGTTTTTGAATAACATTGGCGTCAAAACAAAAACAAATTAGGAAAACAAAAAATCAAGACTTAACAGTTGTGAAATCATCAATTGATTATATCAAGGTGTCCCGTCCTTCTCGAAATAATTTAATTTTGATAGAGAAATCATTTACTTTGTTTTCGGAAAGGAAACAACCAGGGGATGCCAGCAGCCCCTAAACTGTTTAGATTAAAAAGAAACAAGTGAAAGGGGACGATAATGTCTGTCAGTTGCGTGAGAAAGAGAACATTATGCTGAATCATTAAAAACGGTGTTCCAAACCAACCAACACAAACAAAATTAGGAGAAGTCAAAGGAATGTACCAAGCAAGAAATGATGCCGCTTACCTGAGAGAAAAATTGGAGCAGGAACCGTTTATAGGAAAGAGGTAGAGAAATTTCACGCACGGGAGGAGATAGGAACTGGTTACAGAGATAACCAAACAAGACGTCAAGGAAACATTAAAAAAAGCTCCCGTGAGACTTATAGGAGACAAGGAGTAGGCTCATATATAAAGCACATCAGAGAATTAGTTTCAGAAAATTACGGATGTATGGTGACATTTGGTGGATTATAAAGATTCGGCTCAAGTACATAAAGCTTATTTTAACGTATAAGAGGAACCTCCTCCTCAATTATACCATGCAGCTTCTGAGAATATAGAATGAAGAGATGCCATGGAAGAAGAAATTAAGACGATTGAGAAATAGAAGACCTGGTTTCTTGTAGAAAACCAAAGAAGAAGAACATCATTGGTGTGAAATTGATATATCGCATCAAGGCAGATTCGTATAAAAATTCTACAAAGTTCTAGGACAGGCACGGCTCTGATGAAAGGGTTCTCTCAAAAAGATGAAGAAGAGATAGTTCTAAAGTTGAGGAAGCAAAGACGTTGGGCTTGGTATGAAAAAAAAATTATTATTACATTTCGCAACATGGATTCCTTTGAATCCATGAACTCAAAGTTTGAAATGAAGGGGAAGAGTTGGTTTAGAAATTAAGAGATGTGTGTTAGTCGTAACCTATCAAATAGGCAGTTATTAAGTTATGAAAAGTTAGCATTATGAACAGTTACGCCTGTTCATTTAACTTACTATTTCACTATATGAGTCTTGTGTAAATGTAAAATAGTCAAAGATAAAGAAAGGTGTTCCATGGATTATACTCGTATCACACTTGTTAAGAAGCAATAACTTCAAAAATGATACGAGCCTAAAACCAATAAACCTCTGGTCTGAATCAGTCGCCGGAAAATACACCCAACTCGATACATAGGAATTGTATAGATTGGATTGATGATAGATATACCTGAGAATGACGAGGAAAGTTAAAAGTGATGATGGATCCAGTTTGCATTAGGATCAAATAATTCCGTAAATAATTTGTTTCTATTGGGGTTATATCAATACTATTAAAACTGAGTCACAAGGGTATTCCAGTCAGGAAATTTTCGGAGCTAAAATAAGTAATTTACCAAAAAACCAAACAGATAATAAAGAAAAGGTGTTTGGAAACAAGTATAATAAGAGAGTTTTTTGGAAAAAAAAATTTAGGGTTTCACTGAGTCGACTCAGTTTTACACGCGTCGACCTCACCCGGATCCATTGATAAAACACGCGGATCCAAAAGTTTACTTAAATTCAACCGGACAAATTGAACTGGACAAAATTCAACTAAACCATATAACCATTACAAAATTGGTGAGCCAAAATATAATTGATGACACAGTTTGTGTTAAAAAAAAAACACGCAAGTCCAGCGGATCTTTTATCGGATCATACGAAGATATAAAGAAATGCAGGAAAAGCTTTAGAATGAAATTAAGCCCATACAAATCCATTACAGTTTTCAAATTTCGAATTCAAAGGATCCTGATTTAGCATAATAATACTCCAGCTCCGAAAATCTGCATTTTCCATAAATATTATTAACTGTGCCAATCAAATACAAAAACAGAAATAATATAAACAGCAATAACAACTCAGATTTCTTTCCACGCAAAATCTATAAAGTTTTCCACAAATTTCGCTAATGAATTAAAACGAATATACTTAATACCTAATGTACTAAGCACACAAAAGTGACGACATTCATAATACATTGATATTGAATTTGAAAAGTTACCAAAAACAAAAAAAACTAAAAATTCTTGCGTAAATATCTACCAAAAATATACTGTGATAAATTTTGAAACCATATTGATTGAAAACCTAATGACTCATCTTAAACAACTATAAATACATCATTCACATGGTGTTAGTACATACCTCGAATTGCATAATGTTTCCGTGTTTCTATTTTCATGTTTACTAATCCCATTTTGTTTTGGATGTAGGGGAATAAAGCAACCAAAAGCTCTCTCTTGAATGACCAAGCAACTATGATACGATCAAAGGTTAGTCCCAATCTATAACCTATTAATAGATAGTTTCTCCTTATTGCTTCACATGTCTTTACGATGGCAAGCCTTTCAAAATAGGTTGGTGAATCCAAATTAAGCTTCTTTTGGAAGCAATACACGTCCGTGATATTATAGACTATTAGAGATTTTGTACACCTTTTCGATTCTGAAATCTTAATCTCAATCTGTCTTGCAGGATATGAACACACAGGCTTATGAATATCACCATACCTTATTCGTCTGAAAAAAGAGAAGTACCAGGCTTTGGACCTCCAGATTCGAGTTATTGATTCAATGAGCCTCTTTGCGTTGCATCAAGCTGTGTTTATTTGATGAAAAAAAAACACAGCATACTAAAATGTAAGTTAACCTTCATACGGTAAGCTTTATACACGCTTTCAAGTCTAAAATCTGCTTCTCATTCTGTCTTGCAGGTTATGAAAACACAAGCTTATGCAAGCAAGCATATAAACAAACATTGGAGATGATTCTAGCCAATGAAAATGTAAGATCGTAATCTTAAAATACATACAATCAAATATATATTTAAATACTAAAATACAAAAACATGCTCTATTTAATTATTTTGATGTATTTAAATATATAGCACATAGATTTTAGCCTTTAAAGGGTTTCTTTTACCATTGTGCGTTTCTTTTCATATCATTTCTCAATAGAAGCTTCGACCTCATATATAATTTCTTCGAAGAGAAATTTAATTACTTTTTTGACTTTCTATTTTATGTTTTCATGCAATTCCAAAAAGAGAGAGAACACATCTATCTGCTACAAACAAGTTTTCAGACTATGTTTCATTGAGTCCAGCGTTTGTACAAGTATATTTTTTGTTAAACTGTATAACATGATTTTGCTTTGCTGCTATTATTTTCTTTATATTTTAACGTGCTTGACTAATTTGAACCAGCCTTGCTTTAAAAGCTTTCTGCAAGTTTTCTTAATTTCAAGGTTGTTTATGGTCAGGATCCTGCGTTCTACTTTGCTTTATAAATAGAAGACTCACTATATCTCTAAAGAACCTATATTCTCAGAACTATAATTTCAGATTCCCAGCAAGCTAAACCAAAAACAAAAAGGCTAAACCTACTTTATTCACGTACATGAAGGATGACAATTCTATATGGAGAATCCGACTTTATACATAATGCAGAAAGAGGAAGAGATTGTGACGGGTCAAATCTGGTCCATGCCTAAATACACGAACAAGACAAAGGCGAATTAAAAGAAAGAGTTCAGAAAAGTATTTGAGGAAACAAATCCGCACCACGAGGAGGAAAGAACATTTTGTATGAAAAAAAAAAGCTTCAGCTTGGTATTATTAACTTTTGTTTCTTCATTATTTTTTATTTATTCCAAAATAGATTTTAAAGATCATACCAATAGCCTGAAGCAAGCAACTTTTCACCAACGACCTTTGGATGTGTACTCCTTACAGCTGGTTTGACGAACATTTAATGGTTTGAAGGTGATGCCGGTTATAAATCCAACTGCTTTTAACTTTTGGGAACCTACCAAATACATAAGAACATATAGATTAGTATCACGATTGTCGACAAAAACAACCAAATTCTTCTGCAAATTAAGTGGAGACAAAGGCATTTAAGCGGAGAATATGAAAAGGAAGAAATCCTGTTAGTCTTTTGTCTTAACCTCAAGGTTGTCCAGTTTTGTTTTATCGAAACTCAGACATGATAGTTCAGAATTCTAACATATTGTACAACCATATTTTAGAAACAGTTTTGCTATGCAATCAATTTAAAATCAGAAAAACATACAATTCATTATATGAAAAGTGGTTATTGTACTAACCTTAATTAGTTTTCTTAATCAAGCATGGATTATTAACCCGTTTAGAAAACAATGATAAGCTTCTTAGCTCCATCAAAGGTAAAACGTTGAACTTTTCCTCTCTACAAGTCTCCTTCACTGAAAAGAGTGAAGAATTGCTTAGTTCGGACCCAAGTTTGAAACATTGTTATCGGTGACGAAAAGAGAGTAACTCATCCAGAAAAAAATATGAAAAGCTATCATGTGAATATCATGCGAGGAACTCAAGAAACCAAACAATGCACCCATGAACAGCTATCAAAGACGAGATAGAAAGTACACTATATGAGCTATCAAAGGAAACAAGAAAGTGATAACTTATAAGATTTTAGCAAAAAAAAAAAGAGGGAATTGTTCAGGAGAATGCAAATGCACAAGCAACAAGAACAATGGAATTAGGAATTTCGAGAAGAGCAGGAAAGCTGAAGAGAAAGTTCATAGGGGAACAAATTAATTGCAGAAAACAAATTGATTATTTTTTAGATAGTTGATTTTTTTTACTTGAGGTTTCGAGATGCTGGAGAAGACAGAATTGAACCTCAAATGCCTCAAGAAGAATGGAGATTCATTCAATTCATTGTTATTAACCATGCAACGGGTCTATACATAGAGTTTTTAATGGACTGGTCTGTACCTGACAACATCGGTATTGCGTTTGGCGATGTAAGATTCAGTTTTTGGCATCGGAAATTCACTATCACCAAAAATCATACGAGCAAGGAGGAGATGATAGTTGTCAGAAAAGGTTATCCTGAGATCATCAAGGCATCGGAAAGTCCCGATGATTCATTGGAGAAGCTGCGGGGAAGAAATCATGAAATAAAAAACTATGACTTGACTGGATTCTGTAAATCAAAAGCGATTAAGGCGTGAAGAAGATGAGTGTTTACCTAGATCGTCGACGATCCAGCTTTCGAAATGAATCAATTCTGATTGGCAATAAGGAGCTGAAATCATGAGCATGTGATCTGTTTTGCCATTAAACTTGTTGCATGTGCTTGAAATTGAATTTGAGTTTGGTAATGGTTAGGTTGCTATGTTTTTCACTAGAATTGCTTATTGTTCCATTTACTAGTTGTTCTTGGTTCAATTTGATTGATTAGCATCCTTTCCAGCTCTTAATACTTGAATTAGGTTTGGTTATACTCTGTTTTCACCCAACTCGATCGAGTTTGTCACTCGAGTTTTTTGACTCGATCGAGCTGAGTGTCGAGTTGACCAAACCGATCATTACAACTCTAATTCTTTGTAATCTTTGATGCATTTCAGGTACTTTAGTGAAGAAACAGAGTAACAAGGATGACAAACAGTGAGGGAAGTCGTGCTTCACAAAGGAGGATGGTTGAGGGTGAATCAAGCAATGCAAGGGAAAGAAGGCTTAAGATGCAAGCCGATTTGAAGAGGATGATCAGAGGATGGAAGATCTGATGCAGAGGGATATGTATACTCTGAGGAGAAAGTCTGAGAGCGAGAGATTGAGGGAGGAAAGGAGGACCAAGAAGAGGAATGACCCCATTAGTAGTGAGAGTGAGCAAGGGGAGTTTGAGATTGGAGTGAACCTTGTTCAAGAGGAGGGAAATGGTTCTCCAAGTGAAGAAGAAGTGATGAGACTGAGAGTGAAGAGGAAGGAGAAGAGGTGAATCAGTTGGTTGAAGAAGTGAGCAAGAGTAACCAAGATGAACCTATGGAGGAGTTGAGCCACAAGAGGAGCGCAAGAGGAGGATGAGCTCCCCATGTACCAAGAGCACTACAATGCTCTTCTCCATGGACTTCATGGACACCAAGTACCCACATGTTGACACAATGAAGGCCCTTGGAATCTTTGAAGATGTGGAGTTGGTCTCAAGAACATGCACTTGGCCAAGCTCTTCTCTACCACATGGAATCCTACAAGGAGCTCACTTGCGAGTTCCTAGCTTCAATGAGGTACCACATGTATGAGGAGAAGATAGAGCTGATTTGGACCAAGGATTGGGATGGATCACGTTCTTGGCTAAGGGAGAGAAGAGAATGGTGACCTTTAGGCAGCTGGAAATCTTGTTTGGGTTCAACTATGGAGAGGGACCAAGTGGAACTTCAAGGAAAAGGAACTCCAAAGGGTTTGGGCTACAATCGCTGATGGAGTGTACTCTTCCTCAAGGTCCAAGGCAGCTCAGATCAGGAGCCCAGTCTTGAGGTATGTGCACAAGGCACTTGCCAACACCTTCTTTGCAAGGAAGGCACCGGGACCATCAACGAGGGGGAACTCAAGTTTCTTGACATGGGAATCAAGCCCCTTCTCTCACGCACAAGCGATGGCAAGAGGATCAGGGGAGATAGATCTGACACAGGGAACTTGATGCCTTTCCTTGACCATCTCCTTACCTACAAGATCACAGCCTACAACACTAGGCATCAACGAGGAAGGCGCCTAAGTGTTGGAGGGCTCATCACTCCTATCTTGTGTGCTGCTGGAGTGAACCCAACTGATAGGAGAGCCACTGAACCAGGTTGGATGGACATCAAGTTTTGCAAGACCAACCTTCTCATTGAGCACAAGGAGTTGGATGGGAGGTTCCAATTCAAGTTCACACATCCATTGGTTGGACCCTCCAAGTTTCTCCTGCCCAACCCAGAGCTCACCACAGTAGTAAGGGGTGAGAACATTGACTTCAGACCCCCTGTGTACACATTAGTTGGGCATGAGGATGATTGCGAGAAGAGGAGCCTGAGCTCGATCGAGCTGAGTCGAGCTGAGGGTCGAGCTGAGGATCGAGCTGAATATCAGGCCAGGAGAGCGGATTTGGGTGAGCCTGAGTGCTACTACTTTGAGGAGTATGAGGCTCCAAGGATGAACCCCTCTGTTGTGGCTGCCACAAGAGGATTGGACTTCTCCAAAAGTTCAACAAATGGCAAGGGAAAGCCATTGAGAAGATGCAAAAGTCCATGGACAAGATGGTGAGCAAGATCAAAAGTTTGGAGAAGAAGGTTTCTGGTTCTTCAAGCAAGAAGAAGAAGTCCAAGGCCCCCACATTCCTTAGGAGTAGATCTCTTCTCACCACTCCAAGGAGGCTCCCTGCCCAAGAGCCTCACAGAGCCTCTTCTTTCGAGCCAAGGGAAGGAGAAGACAACACGCAGAGAAGGAGGAAGACTTCCAAGGCCAGACGCTCCAGCTCGACCACCGGACTCGATCGAGTCCAAACAGAGGAAACTCAACTCGATCGAGCTGACGGTCGAGTTGACCTGGAGGAGCCCCAGTTTGAGGATCCGGGATTTGATACGATCCCAGCCTTACCAGGAGCCTCCCCGGAGTAGATGGAACCCCTATGGACAGTACGAGCTAGCCAATGCTCCACCAAGGCCAAGGAAGCCACACACTTTGAGGAAGAAGAAGAGGAAGAGCAAGCTCGATCGAGTGCACAGACAAGTGAGTGGAGTGCTCCTGATGGCCGTCTCCCATCTCCAGACCACGACCTAGCCTCCCAGTTCTTTGGGGGGCACTGAGGTATCCAAACACCAACCCTTGTAATACCATTTCATATTTTCTTGCTTTTTTTGTTTTTTCTTGGTTTTGCCCTCTTGAATCTTTCACTAAATTTTTCTCACACAAGGGACTGTGTGATTTAAGTTTGGGGGAGGGTTCAAGAGATGATTTAACCTTGTTTTCTTTGTTCTTAGTTTTTCATTTATCTTTTGCATAGAAAAACCAAAAAAATCATAAAATTTTCAAAAAATCCAAAAATATTTTCATCTTTTTGCATTCATATTTGTTAGATTGTTTAGGATTGCATCTTTTCACTTGCATTGTTGATTTGACTTTGAAAACTTGTTCATCATTTGCGATTTCTTGAGTGCCCTGTTTTTAGATTCTTTTGTGCATTAGGGTGAGATTGATTGAGCAGCAAGAACCATGTTTATCTTGATCATATCACTGCATGCACATCTCATTCAACCATTGCTGTGATTTGATGCATTTCCCTATCTATTTGAACCATAACTTGATCTTTAATTACCAATGCTTGCATTTGATTTCAACTCATGGCTACCACATACATATCTGGACATTCTTTACTTTCATATCCCTTTGCTTGTCCAGATAGCTGATCTCTATCTTTGAGACAGTTACCACACCTTAAACCTAAGCCTTTTTCATTTCAAACCCCTTATTATCTCTTGTGCGAATGTGAGAACCTTTCTTGGCTTTGCTTAGCATAAGGTGTTGTGTTTAAACCGGCAGGGGCAGTAGTTCTAGTTGTCTAGTTCTCTTGGGATTGTTTTCAGGCTAAGTTTGGGGGTGCCAACTCGAGCTCGATCGAGTTGGGTGTCAAAAACCAGAAAAGTGGTAAAAATTGGGAAAATCCAAAGGAAAAAGAGTTTAGTTAAGTCCAGGGAGTTGGCAGTGTTAAAAAGGGTCTAGTAAAGGTTTGGGAAGTTAAAAAAGGAAGTAAAAAGGGTTCTAAGCCACGAAAAAACCACCAAGCTTTAGATTATCTTTGTTTTAGCTTCTTTAATTTATTGTCTTTACTTTTTAGCAACCCTAATCCCATCTTTGTGTTCTTGAAGCTCTTGCTTCTTGAATCTTAGATCCTGGATTATTTGCTTTGTATTTGCACTTGCTTATTTCAATAAAAGTTCTTTAATTTCATCTCCTCTTTCTTATGATGTCTATTTCATTGCATTTGCTTGTGTTTACATTCATGTGTAGTGAGTAGTTACCCATTAGGGTTTGAGATGGGTTAGATTAGAGGTTTCATATGCTTAATCTTCTAGCTTATGGTCTTAATCTAGATTCTCTCTCTTTTGGATAGATCTTAAGGCTACATGACCACTACCCCTGGCTTGTAAGTCCTTAGGCGACTCCCCACACGGAAGTGAT
This sequence comes from Microthlaspi erraticum, assembly GCA_902728155.2. Lineage (NCBI taxonomy): Eukaryota > Viridiplantae > Streptophyta > Magnoliopsida > Brassicales > Brassicaceae > Microthlaspi > Microthlaspi erraticum. Next base: position 59,541 of record CACVBM020001190.1, read on the forward strand.
GGCATTCGCTGGAAAAGATCCACTAAGAGCTCCAATATCTCTTGCTCTAGACAATAGAGGTCTAAGGGGTTGGATGGATTAGTTTGGGCAATGATCCTATGGCCTCCAAGGTTTGATTCTCACTGGCTAACCCCCTGTTTCTGAGATCATTCCTTGGTTGATAGCCTTCACCTTGGGAAAGGGTTGGTAGGCATTGAGAAGCCCAATATCAAGAGAAGCCTTGATACAAGGAGTTTTAAGAGCTAGATTGATTAAGTGTAGATTCCTTTGATTGCAAAACCCTGTCTTGAACCCTAATTCTCTCTTTTCTTGTTAAAGTCGTCACCTTTAGCTTTGTTTGTCTCAACTCGTCCCTAAACTCGATCGAGCTGGTACTTTGCTCTACTCGACTCGAGCTCTTGGTCGAGCTGACACTTCACTGCTTTCTTTACTTTTATTGCACTGCATTTTCATTATTTAGGTTGTTAGTGTTACTTCAAATCCATAACTGCTTGCTTGACTTCCTGGTTGTTTCATATTCTCATAGAGTGACAAGTTTCCCATTTTGGATTGATAACCCTTTGTACTACAACTATCATGGTTAAAGGGAATTGTTGACTGTGTTTGTGTTTGCATCTTACCACCATCATTTACCACTGATTGCATTCCACTCATCTCATTTCATTTCATATCTTTCCACTTATACACACAAAAACCTTTCATCAGGCAGCTGACCAGGTTATCCTCCGAGTCTTCCTCCCTTCATGCACAGCCTCCACGCTGCCAATCCGGTTGGGCTCTGACGTGCGAGAATGCGCTTGACTACACCTTCCTAGACAACATGTGGTTAGACACGCCACATGTTCTCAGTACTTAGCATATGGGCCTTTACGCACCACTATGCCTCATACCACCGGTTCTGCGGCAGAGCTTCCCTTGCCTCGGAAGAGTACCCACAAGAACCTCGAAAGATCTGGCGGCTCAGCCGTCCGTGATCTTTCCACATCGGAGTCATACTCAACATATGGGCCTCACGCACCACCATGTTAGTATGCACTCGAGGTTTAGCGGCATAGCCATGCTATAACCCCACAACCGATGCATCTATGAGATTTGGCGGCATAGCCATCCACAATCTCACATCACCTAATGTATAGATATGCATCTACACTAACAAGATCTGACGGCATAACCTTCCCCGAAGGTCACCCATCACAATCTTACACAGAAAAGAGATCTGTTGGCATATCCTTCCCCGAAGGTTACCCAACACAACCTCACACACAAAAGAGATCTGGCGGCCTAACCTTCCCCGAAGGTTACCCGACACAACCTCACAACACAAGAGATCTGATGGCATAACTTCTCTCCCTAGAAGATTACCCATCACAACCTCACAACAATGCAAACCTGCATATAAACACACAAGAGATTTGACGGCATAACTTCTCTCCTAGAAGATTACCCATCACAACCTCATAACACATTATATAAATTTCTGCAGCATAACTCTCCACAATTTTTACTAAACCTTATTGTTTAGAGAGTTATACTACAGAACCAATAACCAATATGAACAGAAAGCATCTCCCATGCTTTGGTGTTCATACAACCTGCATACACACACAAAGATCCAAAATACTAAAACTATAACACCAAGACTCACCACTTTAAGAAGACTTCAAGACCCTCCTAGCTTTCCTTAAGCTTTGATCTTGACCTACTCTAATCTTCCACTAACCTCACTTAATTAAGAAAACTTTCTTAATTACTCTCTAATCACTTTTCAGGTGCTCTCTAGCTTTGGGAATGGAATGGTTTGGACTTGGGGTGGAGGAGCGTATTTATAGGAGTTCAGGAGGCTGCCTGGCTTCTTGGGACGTCTCCAGTCGTCATAGACACATGGAGACCTAGGTCTAGCATAGCTTTGCTTGGTGGCAACCTACACTGCCTCAGAACGCGACATCCAGGCGGTCTAGGCTAGGTAGCTTTGATTGGTGGCCTCTAGGGCGTCTCAGGACATGACACACGTCATTCCTATCCCCTCTCAATGCTCATCCAATGAGCCGACTTCCCCCAAGCATGTGGTGTGATCGTCCGATTGGTTATAACTCATCTTATCCATTAAGATGTTGGGTGCTTCTGTCTGATTGGTCAGCTCTTGATCCAATCCGTTTCTCATCTTCCTACACTTGCTTCTCATCCACTCCTGAAGCTTCTCTCTCTCTCAGTGGTTGGTGTTGCATCCTGATTCGTCCAAGTCATTTCGTCTCCATTGAGCATCTCAATGTCTCCATTTGATTGGTTTGGACAATTCTTGTCTCTAATGAGCAGCTGGGTGTCTCTCCATGATAGAATTAGGTATTCTTGGAGTTTATCCACGCCCTCTCTCCTCTTTAGCAGCTGGTGTCGTTGTCCAATTGGCTTAGGCTTGCTTCGTCTTCATTCGGTAGCTGGATGTTGCTACATGATTGGCTGAATGGTTTTGGCTCCATCTGAGTAGCTGAGTGTCTTCTCCATACTGGTCTAGCTCATCCTTATCTTCCCCAAGTAGCTGGTGTCACCACTTGGTTGGCTTAGAACAAGATTGCTCCAAATGTACGTTTCCTCGTCCAGAGGGTTTCGTACGTTTCCCTGTCTGGAGGGTTTCGTCCCCGTCGTGATTGAGAATTAAAATCTCCTATTTTAATCCTTCTCTCATTTCCATGTTTCTAAGCTTCCACATAGTTGCTTAGAAATGTGCGGAATACCTCCATTCCGAACATTTACGGTTCTTGCAGTTGCTGCGGGATAAATCTTGGGCGTCCGTCCCATCTCTCAATCTGCTCGTCCGATTTGCATTCTGCTTCGACCAAACTTCTTAGAATGGTCTCTTATGTCTTCTAGACTCTTCTCTTCCCATGTTCGCACAATGATCGTTCCACCTGGACAATCTTGTTGTATCTTCAGTTCTGCTCGATCGTTCTTGATCCTGTCTTGATCCAAGTCTTCGTTGTGATCTCTGGATTAGATCCCACGTCTTTGTCTTCCAATCCCAGAGTGTTGATCTTCCCATCCCGGCCTTTGGGATGTTTTAGGTCTTGATACGGGGTATCACAGTAGTGGTCATGTAGCCTTAAGGATTATCCAAAAGAGAGAGAATCTAGATTAAGACCATAAGCAAGAAGGATTAAGCATAAGAGACCGCTTATCTATCCCATCTCAAACCCTAATTAGGAAACTACTCACTACACATGAATGAAAACTCAAGCAAATGCATTGAAATAGACATTAAATGAAAGAGGAGATAAAGATAAACAACTTTTATTGAAATAAGCAATGCAAATACAAAAAGATTATCCAGGATCTAGGATTCAAGAAGCAAGAGCTTCAAGAACACAAAGATGGGATTAGAGTTCAAAAAGTAAAGACAATAATTAAAAAGAAACTAAAACAAAAATAATCTAAAGCTTGTTGTTTTTTCGTGGCTTTTAGCCCTTAAATACAAAGGAGATTAGGTTTAGGGTCAAAGGAAAGTCAAGGGGGAAGCAACATTTTTCAGGTTTGACTGTTGACTTCTCAGCTTGATCGAGTTGAAGCTTGGCCGGTCGAGTAGGTGGTCGAGCTGGTCTTCAAGATGACTTCCTCTTCTCCCATTGCGTGTCCAGTTAAGCTGCGTCCATGCACCAAGTCCTTCCTTTCTCCTTACGTCCCATATGCTCCAAAGTGCTCCAAAAGACCTACTTCAAGGACCAAACATGCACATATATGCAAATGCAACCTAAAACTACTATGAATGCACAAGAAGGAAAAAGAACAAGATATGATGCTAATGAGCTAAAACTATGCAAAAGATGCATAAAAGATGTACTAAAACTATGTAAAATGCAAGTACATCAGTTCTCCTCCCCTTCCTGATCCTTAACTAGAGATTTTCCAGAGACATAATTGATATGCTTAGCCTGAAAATGAGCCAGGATCAGTTTGTCCAACTTCGAATTGAGTGCAAGCATGTCTTTTCGCATCTGTGCTTCCAGCGCGATCGAGTGCGCGGTCGAGCTCCAGTCTTTACTGTCACAATTCTGTACATAGCAATCACTTGAGATGGCCATGTTCTCCACAAGCTGCCAACCATCATCCACATTTTGATTAAGGAAGTTTCCATTGCTGGCTGTGTCCAACATCTCTCTATACCTTGCCAAACAACCTCTATAGAGAGTAGAGAGCAAAGACTCATTGTTGAAGCCATGATGTGGGCACTGACTTGTGTAGCCTTTGAACCTCTCCCAAGCCTCAGAATGTCTCATTGTTCGCTGTATGAAGCTGATATCTCACTCCTTAAGCTTGGCTGTGCGACCGGTGGAGAAAAACTTAGCAAGAAAGGCCTTCTTGCATTCATCCCAAGTGGTGATTGTGCCATGGGGCAAGCTCTTCTCCCATTGGTGAGCTTTGTCAGCTAGAGACATAGGAAAGAGTCTCAGCTTGATGGCATCTTCAGAGACACCATTGATCTTTGTCAAATCACAAACCTATCAAACTCATCAAGGTGGTCAATGGGGTCTTCACTTGGCAATCCATGGAACATCTTGTTCTGACAAGGTTGATCATTCCCAGCTTGATCTCAAAGTTGTGGTTCTGCACTGGTGGTGGAACAATCCCTTGTCTCTGTTGATGGCGGTTTGGAGCATCTCCTAGACCAATCGGTCGAGTTTGCCTAGCTCGACCGAGTCCATTGCCCAAAGGGTTTCCATTCCCTCTGGTACATCCATTGTATCAGTAACAAGCACCTCAGGTTCCTCTTGTACCCTCTGACCTCTGAACTTCTCTTTCTACCCGTGTAAAGTCTAGCTCGACCAAGTCTTCTGTTGACCGACTCGATCGAGTTCGCATACACCTGCAAAAAGAGACAAAAACCCAGCAGTACAAAGAACAGGGGTGGTATAGCTTGATCGTCCAAGTGTATTGAAACTCAAATGCAACAATATTCAACCCAAATGGCAACGGCGCCAAATTGATGATAGGATTTTGTGTGGATGTGAAATATGAAATGAAATGAGGTGGAATGCAACAGTGGTAATGAAGATGATGGTATGGTGCAAACACAATCACAATCAATCAATTCCCTTAACCATCATAGTCATTGAAGTATAAGGGTATCAATCCAAAAGGGTGAAATTGTCACTCTATGAGAATATGAAACACAAGGAAGTCAAGCAAGCAGTAAATAAGATGATGTAACACTAACAACCTAATGAAATGAAATGCAATGCAAAAGTAAAAAAGCAGTAAAGCAAGCAGCTCGACCAAGGACTCGAGTCGAGTGGGAACAGAGTAACCGAGCTCGATCGAGTTGAGGGTCGAGTTAGCGTAAAAAGCGATAAAGGCAACTTTAACAAGCTAATGCGAAATTAGGGTCTAAGACAGGGTTTACAATCAGGGAACTATACTTAATCAATCTTGCTCTCAAACAACTTGTATCAAGGTATCTCTTGATATTGAGCTTCTCAATGCCTAGCTAACCCTTTCCCAAGGTGAAAGCTATCAACCAAGGATGATCTCAGAAACAGGGGGTTAGCCAGTGAGAATCAAGCCTTGGAGGCCATAGGATCATTGCTCAAACTAATCCATCCAACCCCTATGAACTCCATTTCGAGAGCAAGAGTTATTGGAGCTCTTAGTGGACCTTTTCAAGCGATTTCCATCACTTCCATGTGGAGAATCGCCTATGGACATACAAGCCAGGGGTAGTGGTCATGTAGCCTTAAGGTTGTCCAAAAGAGAGAGATTTCTAGATTAAGAACATAAGCAAGAAGGATTAAGCATAGATCCCTAATCTAGCCCATCTCAAACCCTAATGGGTAACTACTCACTACACATGAATGTAAACACAAGCAAATGCAATGAAATAGACATCAAATGAAAGAGGAATGAAATAAACAACTTTTATTGAAATAAGCAAGTGCAAATACAAAGAAGATAATCCAGATCTAAGGATTCAAGAGCAAGAGCTTCAAGAACACAAAGAGAGGATTAGGGTTGCTAAAAAGTAAAGACAAAATTAAAGAAAAGCTAAAACAAAATAATCTAAAGATTGTTTTTTTTCGTGGCTTAGAGCCTTTAAATACAAGAGGATTAGGTTTAGGGTCAAAGGGAAGTCAAGGGGGAAGCAACATTTTTCGGGTTTGACTGTTGACTTCTCAGCTCGATCGAGTTGAAGCTTGGCCGGTCGAGTTGAGGAACTCGACCGGATGGTCGAGTAGGTGGTCGAGCTGGTCTTCAAGATGGCTTCCTCCTTCTTCCTTTGCGTGTCCAGTTGAGCTGCGTCCATGCACCAAGTCCTTCCTTGCTCCTCACGTCCCATATGCTCCAAATGCTCCAAAAGACCTATTTCAAAGGACCAAACATGCATATGTATGCAAATGCAACCTAAAACTACTATGAATGCATAAGAAGAGAAAAGGAACAAGATATGATGCTAATGGATGCTAAAACTATGCAAAAGATGCATAAAAGATGTACTAAAACTATGTAAAATGCAAGTACATCAGATCTCTGATACAACAAGACACTCAGTCTTATGTGAATCTCACACAATAAGAACAGAGCAAAGGTTTCTCTCAAGACAGTGCTTGAACAAGAACAAAACTCAACTTTATTAAAATGTATATTCAAGGGTGATTTACAATGAAAACGAAACTGAGACTATAATTATATAGGCTCTAGTACAAAGGTCTAAAGCTAAAATAAGTAAACAAATCGCAACAATGAAGGAGCAATGAGCCGTTGGAGGCTTGATGACCAAATCGGACCAAATAAGGAAATTTGGAGGCTCCTTGTATCTTGATAGCTTGGGCGTGAAGGAGTGGAACCTTGGGACGTCTAGGTTCAGTGAATGAGCTTTAAAAACGCAGCAGCAAAGAAGAAAGAGCCGTTGGTGACTTATGGCTCTAAGTGTGAACGCATCCAGAAAAGAAAAGTTCACAAATATGAGAATTCGCCTGATTCTGTGGGTGCTGGTGTATGGGAAGATGATAGAGACACTTCCTGAACGGTTGGATGGATCTTCTGGAAGCGTAGATATCTCTTCTGGTCGCTAAAGTCGGGTTTGTAACTGATTAAACCGTGAGCTTCCAAATAAGGCAAGTGGAGAATCATCTGGTTTGAAAGTTGAATAACTCTCAAACAAAACCGGCTATTGGTATGAATCCAATCTGAAAAGCTCCCAGATTGAGTCAAGATTCTATACCAGGTCGGTTTATAGCTCAATTCCTTCTGGTCTGATCGAAAACCTCCAATTAGCACGCCGGGGTCCAAATCAGGAAAGTTCCGGTTTACCCGATTTGTAGAATCGATAACTCTTAAACCAAACTGAATTTGGTCACGAATCCAATTCGACGTCTTCCTCTGATGAGTTAATAATCTAAAACAGTTGTGTTTGTGGCTTAGATCCTCCTGTTTGGACCGTAATGATTCGATGAGTTGACCTATGTCTCCTGCGGGTCCATTGAAGACCTTCCAGAATGTATCTTCTATATCTCCTTCATCTGGAATCCTTTTTGGTTGATTCTTCTTCGAGATGAACTCTGTATGAGTTGAGTATGTTCTCCAAGTGTTGTTTGAGCTTGGATGTTTGATGTCGGCCTCTAGTTGAGCTAGACACAGCTTGCTTGTCTCCTTAATTAGCTCTCCTCAGGTTCATGCTCTCCTCCTCTGGGCTCTGGATTCCGTGCTCCTCAGATGATGATGACTTGATGTCCTCATCAGCACTCCTATATAAGAAGCTCAATATTGATTGAACAGCACACAACCAATTCCTCTCTTGTTTTCTTCTTCTTCTATAATGTATAGTTCGTTCTTTGATGAGGAATATTCTCGAATGAGAGGGAATAAACATTACTTGTGAATAGTATATTTTTTAGAGAATTAAGAAGAGTTTTTTTTGTTGGAAGGCCGGTATCTGTTTCAATTTATACATGTAAGAATAATAACCACTCGATTAAAGAACCACTGGATTTTAATTTTCAAACACCGAAACACACAAATTTTTATTTATTTTCGTCATACATTGTAATTATGGATTTGGATGATCTAGTTCATCCTTGTAATCATCAAACAAGATATTACAATCTATAGATTTTATATAGAGCTTCTGATTCGGAATATCAAACCCAACGTTAAGATCTTGAAACGCCATAATTCCAATGTAATTTCTTCCATTTACTGACTCATCCACAATCAGACAATACACGTCACGGCGCATCTGGTAGAATAGCTTCCTCTTAGGAAAATTGATTGTTACATTGCCAATTCCGAGGCTCAGGTTTATTCCCAGGTTTTTTGGTATCTTCCCGTTGTAACATAACAATGGATTATAATCCGTCGTGTACGCGTTTTCATAAGCCACCATTTTTTCTTTGATATTTCCAATGACAGCATGGTATGCATTTGAGACCAAAGAAAGAGCAGAATGTCCTGTGTCCATTATTGTAAGGGACATGGACAACAGAATATCTAAACCTAGATTTTGTTCATTGATGGCTATTGAGGTCATAGTGACATTAAGTAGATTTCCTAGTGCTACAGTCGGTCCAGACAATACTGCACCATCTCCTAAAGCGAGAAACTCATTTGTTCTCTGAAACCTATTAAGGTTTCCTAGGCAGATCGAGAATGTTTTATTAAAGGAACTAGTTATGGACAGATCACCCGGAGCTAACCCTAGGGTGCCCGTCCCCGCTAGCTGCCCTCTGATCATATTTCCAATGCCAAAAACTACGTCCTTTAACGAACTTATACCCCTATTCCAACTTTCGAAAGTAAGGGTTTCTGTACCTAGGGTACCTCTTACCAATGAATGGTCCACAAACCTTTTTTCGAAATCACATCGTCCCTTCATCGCACCCGGAGTCAATGAGGCTGATCTTAATCCGAGACAACTTCGATACCGAAACGATGATGACGCCAACGGATTATAGTCGGAGTGAGGATTCTGGAGGACATAAGTGAGATCAGTACCGCTGTCGATGTGCAACCTTTGTTGAATCATTGGATACCCTATCGCCATGTGCGCATAGATGGCCGGGGGATCATTATGAAATTCAATCGTTAAAACCTTTTTCCGATCATCTGTGTCAAAGGTTTCTATAGGCAGGAATTGAAAGTGAAAGCTTGAAAGAAGAAAGAACAAGAAAAAGTTTATCATTTTGAGAGATAAGATGATCTGGCGTTTAATTAACAAGATACTTTGGAAGGCATGTGGAGGTATGTGTGTGTATATATATAGTTTATAAGTTATTATGAAAATATATTCAAGAAGTGTTGTTTGACAACATTTTTCGAAATGATGTCATATAAGATTTCTAAAAATGTTGTTAAACAAAACGCCTTAATGTATTCACGTTATTACCGTGACTAATGTCGTAGGTATACCACGCTTCTAGCCAGTGGCATGCGAAGTGCCATGCGAAGGTCAATGGATGTTTAAGGCAGACTTTAATTATGAATGGGGTTTTTTATATGGGAGAGTTGGTTTTAATATTATAAAAACTTTTCCTAATCTCAAACTAATTCATGTTTAAAAAACTTTGAAAAAATAATATTTTTAATAAATGAAATGAACAATAAAACCATTATTCAGTTTTTTGAAATTATAAATAAAAAGCAAAAAGATAAGGGAGAGTTGGTTTAATATTATAAAACTTTTCCTATTCTGAAAACTAATTCCTTTTTAAAAAACTTTGAAAACTAATCTTTTTAATAAATGAAATGACAATAAAACCATTATTCAGTTTTTCAAAATTATAATTAAAAAGCAAACAGAAAACTTAAAAAATAAAAAATATCTTAATTTTCAATATTTTAAATTTCATATATATATATATATATATTAGTCATTATTAGTCATATATAACCACAATATTAGTCATTCTCATATATGATTTAAAATATTTTTCCTCTTTTCTTGTGATTCATTACAAAATTTCATGATACATTTTGCTTCACTCTGTCTCTATAAACACCAAAAATATGCATCATTTTTGTTAAAGTAAAAATATGCAGCATTTTGTAACAAATATTCATGGTTCACTCTCTAAAAAGCTTATTAGATGTTTTAAGGTTAAACTCAGGCTATGTATTTAAATTTCAAATCAGATCTTCATAATATCCTTTTTTTCTTGTTGAAATTTTATCTCAATAGTATTTTTTTGAATTATGTGAACCAATTATTTTTTCAGTTTAAGTAATATTAAATTCGGATATTAAATAAATAAATAAATAAATTTGAAACAATTTTGTATCTAAAAAACGGTATTTTAGTAATTTTGGTAATTAAAAAGGTTAGTTTCCAAACATTTTAAAAGAGGGGTTAGTTTTCAAAATATTTGTAATTTATGTAATATTAGTTCAAATTTCCTCTATAAAATATATATATATATATTTTTTGTTCATATATGATTATATTTTAATTCAGATTCTCTTAATCTATGAATACAATTGAGTTTTCTCTGAGGGAAAACAACATAGGATCTTTCCCTCGTGGTTTATCACTTATGCTTCAATCTGTCGTAAGTTTATATGCCTTTTATGGTTTTGTGTCCGTCACTCTGTCTATTTAAGTATAACTCCTTATTTGATTATTGGTTGTTCATGCAAAATGTATATACATTATGGATCCTTTTGAGCCATTAAAGTATGAGAAAATTACAGTCAAAGGCACTTTATCAAAATGTATTAACACCTAAAGGCACTTGTTGCTCCCTATGACTTTGCCTACTTTTTGTGTGAAACAAAATTCCAACTATGCCCTTTCTTTAATCTGGACACCTTCTCTCCCATTTTTTACCATGTGATTTTACCAGAGAAAAAAGTGTCTTTTTTATACTGGAAATCTGACCGCCGAAGTAGCCGGAGGAACAAAACACGGAGACGCCTCCAATTATGCAGCGCCGATGAGATACCTGTTATGGAAAAACATGGGCTGGTTAACTATCCCTGCCCTTTAAACTTAATATAAAACTCTGCACCTCCAAATATGGAACTAGATTGACTCTTAACATTTTCGTCGCTGGGCAAGCTCTATAGCGTTGGGTGAAGACCATACAAAATACTAACCAATAACACTCGTACAGATGCGAGTAACCATACATGATTAATGATGCACGCTTTTTCAATTAATGGACTTACTCCGTAAAGATCATGGTTTTTCAACCATAGATAGCACATCTAGGTATGTGTACATGTACAAATGGATTAACGTCCGTGGATGCGCTAGCATGGATACCTGATTTTATACTGACCCTTTGTAGTTCTAGACCCCCAATTTTAGATTTCATTTAATACAAAGTATATATGTACATATACCTATATTAAGGTGTCCAGATTAAAGAAAGGGCATAGTTGGAATTTTGTTTCACACAAAAATTCCACCTATGACTGTTACAGAAGAGAAGTGACAGATTAATCACCTAGCAGTCCTTAAAACAGAGAACTAAACGGATGTCTTCACCTTCCTCGAACGACGGTGGCATGGATATGACATGGCATGGATACATGTTCTTACACTGACCTCTCGTAGTTCTAGACCCCAAGATTCATATTTCATTTGTACATATTTATATCCGTATCCTTGGTTATATTACATCATGGATGATATGGTATGGATACCTGTTTTTATACTGACTTTTCGTAGTTCTAGACCCCCAGTTTCAGATTTCGTTTACTACATATGATATATGTGTACATGTGCAGCTGGATTAACGCGTGTGGATGCTACGGCATGGACACTATCTTTTGCACTGATCTCTCGTAGTTTAGCCCCACTTTCATATTTCATTTACACAAATAATATATGTGTACATGTATAGCTAGATTAACGCGCATGAATGCTATGACATAGATATCTGTTTTTACACTCACCTCTCGTAGTTCTAGACCCACAGTTTTATATATGTGTACATATACAGCTAGATTAACGCCCGTGGATGCTATGGCATGGATACATGTTTTTACTATCATTACCTTCCATAACTGTTACAGAAGAGAAGTGACGGATTAATCGCCTAGCAGTCTTTGAAACAGAGAACCAAACGGCTGCCTTCGTCGAACGGCGGCGGCACGGCATGTATACCCGTTCTTACACTGACCTCTCGTAGTTCTAGAACCTCAGTTTCATATTTCATTTGTACATATTTATATCTGTATCCCTGGTTATATTACATTGTAGATGATATGGTATGGATATTTGTTTTTATACTGACCTCTTGTAGTTCTAGACTACATGTTTGATACTATGATTTTACTATCAATTATCCTAAAGCAGTGTATCTATCGCAGTAGTACTTTAGGTATCAATCCAATCAGGTGAGATGCTAGCAATCAAGATATGACAGAACTACTCAATTCAAGCCAAATCTATCAGGTGGTGTGACAGTGAACAAAAGAGATCGAGTGCAATATGAATGCAATCGAGCTGAAACAATAAAATGACGGATGTGAATATCAGAGAAAGATCAAGCTCCTAAGGATGGGGTAATCGACTGTAACTACTCCTAACGTGATCTCGTCGCTTAACAAACCTCAAACACGGGCTAGATCCCTCAACAACGAACTCGACAGACAAGATCAATTCGCTTTCACGAAAGAGATCAACAAACTAGTGAATTCTCAAGACCTAATCATCATTAGCGAAGAAAACACAAGCAAGCATTAAGTTCGGATTCGATAGAGTCGAAATACTCTCTAGACATCTAATCCCTTAGGCTAGAACAGTAAATCTCTGGATCAGCTGGTTCAGACATCTCATCGAACGCCTCATGAGCGTGGAAATGTCTAAGATCCAGATCCAGGTGATCAGAAAGAATCTGGGATGAAGCTCACTAATCCAGAAGGGATCGATTTGACAAACAATTCTTAAGCAACTCGATCACGCTAGGGTTCGCTACAGATCTATCCCATCCTCAGAAACTTAAACGAAACTACTCGCTAGAACTCATCATACATATTTCAGAATCAAAAGAGATAGAGTGCATAATCAAAGCGACAAAGAGATAGAATCGAGAATCAAAAGTACTTAGAACTCCAAAAACAAATCTGAATACAACTCTGTTCGAATGTAAAAATGAAAGATAGATTTGTGGAGGCTGCACCTCTCTCTGGTTTTGATACTCGAAAACCTAGTGTTTTAGAAAAATCGGGAAATAAAATAAAAAGGGAAAAGTTGGCCGAAACAAGCACTGGGTCGGATCCCTTAATGGGCTGGATCGATCCCGTCAGAACGTGGGCCCTCTCGCTTGACTTTGACTCCGTCTCTCAGGTTTGACGTCGGCGCTACGGCGTTCATACTTGAGTCCAGCGTGACCTCATCGAGCTCGATCACAGCACTCGACCTCGTCCAATTCGATCACTTGATGTTTGATAGCGTCGGCACCACGTCTACTCTGTCACTCCAGCTCTGTACTCCAGCTCCATCACTCCAGGAAACACCTAAAACTGACACAAATGTACAAGATGCAACAATGCTAGTCCTAAATGCACTAAATGCGGAATATGAGTGAGATGAGTGAAAACAATGCAAATGAACGGTTATGGATGCAAAAACATATACAATCGAGTGCTAAAAACATGCAAAGTATGAACACATCAACACCCCCAAACTTAGTCTTTGCTTGCCCTCAAGCAAACAAGCGCGACCAAGTCATAGAGGTGAGGTTTGAAGGTGGGGGCTCAGAACCAAAACATGCCAATAAAGAAGATAAAATCAATGTCCTAGTTGCTAGTTCTGAGGCGCAAGGTGATAGAGTCAATCATAAAAATCTCAGTCAATCTCCTTAACATTCAATTACGAGTAACAGTGAATCGAGCTGTGCAACTAAATCGAACTCAATCGGCTAAGGGTAAGGCTTTTTAGAGACAGAGCACGAGTCTCACAGGTGGTTCAGTTCTTTTTAAAGCGATGGGGTTCTCTCAAAGAAAGGTTCGAGCTTTAGAAGAATGCTAAAGGTAAAGACCAACTGATGTGTACAAGAGATCGATCCCATCTACCCAGAAACAAAGGTAACATCCACTGAAACTTCAAACCCAGAACTGTTCCTAACTCTACCCTTTTTCTTGAGACAGATCAGAACGAATTCGTTCTCTTCATTTTAAGGGTCTAAGGGAATAGCTTTCTTTTTTTCTCGATGGCTGCAGCTCTATCTAGACTCGATTCCTAAGTATATACAAACATTTTTTTTTTTTTTTTTGTTTATATTTTTTTATTTTTTCCGAATCTGTCTAGACATACAGAGAGCTAGAGCTGCCTTACACTACAATGTTTCCCAATTCCCTTAGACTCTAACTCTTTATTTTCCCTTCTGACTCTATCTCAATTCCCCTCGACATCAAAGATAGCTTAACATATAGCACCCCCAAACCTAGATCTAACTGACTCAGAAAGCGTGAGTCAGATCTATATGGGATTTCTCTCTTGTCGGTCCTAATCCTAACACTTTCTTCCAAGCTCAAACCTAAAAATAAGCCTAACACTCAGTAAATAATCGGGGCTGAAAAGAAAAGTTGGTTAGAGGGCGTGGATACTGTTCCAAAAGGGGGAATCAGATACCTAGATTAACAAGATTGGCAAACAGATAGAAGCAAATCCAGATATCTATTAAGTGACCATGACCTTGATCTTGGTGCACAACAAGATAATTATCACAATTAAGTTCAGATAGATGGAGAATGACTTCAATTCACAATATGCGTTCAGACTCAATCGGTTATGCACTCAAAGAACTAACAACGAGGACACTGAAATTTTCCACTTTAATCATCACAGACCCCTATGCAAGTGCAACAGTTCTACATGAATGCGTAGACTTGATCTAAAGATGCAATGCAAACTTTTTTTTTTTTTTTTTTTTTTTTTTTTTTTTTTTGAATGCATGCAAAGATATAATACAGAAAAACAAAGAAAAGAAGTCAAATATATCCTGAACCTTCCCCCCCCCCAAAACTTGAATTACACAGTCCCTTGTGTAATAAAAGTCTAGAAAAGAAGATTCAAGAAAGAAAAGGTTAAACTAAAAATGGATTGTACAATGAGATAGAGTTCGAGTGGACCTTCAGTAGTTGAACTGGAAAAGCGAATCGGTCGCTTCCTCCATGGACTCCTGAGTGTCTGGTGGAATGGTGGAGGAGCCAGCTGGTTTGGTCGTGTGTGGGACGTGGTGCTCAGTGGGGCTCGAGTGCATCTCCGGGTAATCTGGTGCGGTGGTGTGCGGCGCGTAGTGGTCAGCAGCAGTGCTCGACGGCATCGCTGGATAATCGTCGTGGGTGGCCGGGCGTGGTACAAAGGAAGATCGCCGGAACAGGCGTGTCGGCGTCAGCACGTGTCTCTGACTGTCCTGGTGTCTGGTGCTCGTGCTTGCGTCTCTTCCTCTCGCGCGGCTCGTAGGAAGAGTAGCGCGGCTGGTCGGTAGTGTGTTGGCGAGAGCCGGTGGGGACGGGATCAAGCTCTTCGTCGGATAGATCGATCGGCTGCGGGTCGACCGGTGCCGTGCTTCTCCGAACTCCTCCAGAGGTCGAGGTGCAGCTCAGCTTGTCCTGCATCGCTTGGATTTGGTCACCCATCTTCTGGAACTTCTTCTTGAACTTGTTGATGACCTTGTCCTAAGCCTTGTTCCATCGCTGGAGTAGTCCTATACGCTCGTGCACGGCCTTTAATCCAGCGCTCTGCCTCGGTGCCATGTACTCCGTGAAATGAAACTGTTCGAACTCGTCCATCGGTTCGGTCGCGTCTGCTCGTGATGGTGAGCCGCGAGTTCGGGTGGCCGGCGGGGTCGAGTGATCGGCAGTCGCTAATGGGGCTCGAGTGGTCGAAAGCGGCTGAAGTACGGATTCGGGCGGGTCAAAATCGATGTTGGAGCCTCCCCGGATCGCGGTCCAACTCAGGTTGGGTAGCAGCATCTAAGATTTCCCGAACCGCAGGTGGTGAAATTTGATATGACTATGGCCAGCGCCAAGGTCAAGGAGCATGGACTTAAGCTTGAACCTGATGGAGTTAAGGACTTAAAGCTTGAACCGGTGGAGCAGCTTGAACGTGAGGGAAGTAAACTTGTAGCTGAGGATGAGCTTGAACCGGAGCTTGTAGCGGAGGAAGCTTTAGCGGCACCAATGAAATTGGTTACTCATTCCAGAGTTAATCTTGAGCCAAAATGGAGACAACATGATCCTAAACCTCCCTGGTTTTTGATCCAAGCTCAAGAGATCAACAAATGGGCATGTGTCTCATTTGTACTCTTTTTCCCTTGTCAAGTTTTGTCCCAATGGGTTTTCTTGACAAGGTTTTTAATGAGGCAAATGGGTCACATACAAATCACCCATTTAGCTGATCAAGACCAAGGCCCATCAATAAAGAAGACTAAAAACGTGGCCATGAAGATCAAGAGTCTTATTTGTGTTCAAACTTTGCTTTAATTATGTTTGCTTTTCCGAGATAGTCTTTGGAGCTTGTTCCAAGACTAGACTCTTTATTCCTCTCTTCTCCTTTCCCCTTTATATGTCCTGGACGAAATTCCCTTTTGGATAATCAATCTTTTAATCAAAAACCCTTTTGTTTATTCATTCAAACCTCTTAGTGTGTAATATCTAAGATCCCTTTTAGTTTACTTAAAGTGTTTCATATCTTTAAGGAATCTAAACCTTGTCCATCTCTTGGTGTGTAATATCCTGGAGATCAACGAGAGCCTTGTCCATCTCTTGGTGTGTAATATCTTTGAGATCAACAATTTTGGTATTGAGAGATCCTTCCGCAGATCTCTTGTTATAGCCACTCAATTATTCCCCAGTCAATCCATCATCTCGCCCAATTCCACTCCATCTCTCTTTCATTCTATCTTCATCATTTCATCCTTCAATCTTGCTTCAAAGTGCCGATCTATAATCAGGGGTGATGTACTTGCATTTTACATAGTTTTAGCACATCTTTTATGCATCTTTTGCATAGTTTTAGCTTCCATTTGCATCATATCTTGTTCCTTTTCTCTTCTTATGCATTCATGTTAGTTTTAGGTTGCATTTGCATACATATGCATGTTTGGTCCTTTGAAATAGGTCTTTTGGAGCATTCTGGAGCATATGGGAGGAGCATGGAGGGACTTGGCACATGGAAGCAGCTCAACTGGATACGCAAAGGAAGAAGGGAGAAGCCATCTTGAAGACCAGCTCGACCGTCTACTCGACCAACCGGTCGAGTTCCTCAACTCGACCGGCCAAGCTTCAACTCGATCGAGCTGAGAAGTCAAAGTCAAACCCGAAAAATGTTGCTTCCCCCTTGACTTTCCTTTGACCCTAAACCTAATCCTCTTGTATTTAAAGGCTCTAAGCCACGAAAAAACCACCAAGCTTTAGATTATTTTGTTTTAGTTTCTTTTAATTTATTGTCTTTTACTTTTTAGAGATCTAATCCCATCTTTGTGTTCTTGAAGCTCTTGCTTCTTGAATCTTAGATCCTGGATAATCTCTCTTGTATTTGCACTTGCTTATTTCAATAAAAGTTGTTTAATTTCATCTCCTCTTTCTTATGATGTCTCTTTTATTGCATTTGCTTGTGTTTACATTCATGTGTAGTGAGTAGTTACCCATTAGGGTTTGAGATGGGATAGATTAGAGGTTTCATATGCTTAATCCTTCTAGCTTATGGTCTTAATCTAGATTCTCTCTCTTTTGGATAGATCTTAAGGCTACATGACCACTACCCCTGGCTTGTAAGTCCTTAGGCGACTCCCCACACGAAAGTGATGGCATTCGCTGGAAAAGATCCACTAAGAGCTCCAATATCTCTTGCTCTAGACAATAGAGGTCTAAGGGGTTGGATGGATTAGTTTGGGCAATGATCCTATAGCCTCCAAGGTTTGATTCTCACTGGCTAACCCCCTGTTTCTGAGATCATTCCTTGGTTGATAGCCTCCACCTTGGGAAAGGGTTGGCTAGGCATTGAGAAGCCCAATATCAAGAGAAGCCTTGATACAAGGAGTTTTAAGAGCTAGATTGATTAAGTGTAGATTCCTTTGATTGCAAAACCCTGTCTTGAACCCTAATTCTCTCTTTATCTTGTTAAAGTCGTCACCTTTAGCTTTTTTGTCTCAACTCGTCCCTAAACTCGATCGAGCTGGTACTCTGTTCCACTCGACTCGAGTCTTGGTCGAGCTGACTTCACTGCTTTGTTTACTTTTATTGCACTGCATTTCATTTTTAGGTTGTTAGTGTTACTTCAAATCTATAACTGCTTGCTTGACTTCCTGGTTGTTTCATATTCTCATAGAGTGACAAGTTTCCCATTTTGGATTGATAACCCTTTGTACTACATCAACTATGATGGTTAAAGGGAATTGTTGACTGTGTTTGTGTTTGCATCTTACCACCATCATATACCACTGTTGCATTCCACTCATCTCATTCATTCTTTTCACATCCACACACAAATCCTATCATCAATTTGGCGCCGTTGCCGATTTGGGAATATTTTTGTTGCATTTGAGTTTCAAACACACTTGGACGATCAAGCTATACCACCCCTGTTCTATTGTACTGCTGGGTTTTTGTCTCTTTTTGCAGGTGTATGCGAACTCGATCGAGTCGGTCTAACTGAAGACTTGGTCGAGCTAGACTTACAACGGGTAGAAAGAGGGTTCAGAGGTCACAGAGGGTACAAGAGGAACCTGAGGTGCTTGTTGCTGATACAATGGATGTACCAGAGGGGAATGGAAACCCTTTGGGAATGGACTCGGTCGAGCTAGGCAAACTCGACCGATTGGTCAAGGAGATGCTCCAAACCGCCACCAACAGAGACAAGGGATTGTTCCACCACCAGTGCAGAACCACAACTTTGAGATCAAGCTGGGAATGATCAACCTTGTCCAGAACAAGATGTTCCATGGATTGCCAAGTGAAGACCCCATTGACCACCTTGATGAGTTTGATAGGCTTTGTGATTTGACAAAGATCAATGGTGTCTCTGAAGATGCCATCAAGCTGAGACTCTTTCCTATGTCTCTAGCTGACAAAGCTCACCAATGGGAGAAGAGCTTGCCCCATGGCACAATCACCACTTGGGATGAATGCAAGAAGGCCTTTCTTGCTAAGTTTTTCTCCACCGGTCGCACAGCCAAGCTTAGAGGAGAGATATCCAGCTTCATCCAGCGAAACAATGAGACATTCGCAGAGGCTTGGGAGAGGTTCAAAGGCTACACAAGTCAGTGCCCACACCATGGATTCAACAATGAATCACTACTCTCCACTCTTTATAGAGGATGCTTGCCTAGGTATAGGGAGATGCTAGACACAGCTAGCAATGGGAACTTCCTCAACCAGGATGTAGATGATGGCTGGCAACTTGTGGAGAACATAGCTAACTCAAATGGAAGCTATGGAGAAGAGTATGATCGCACCAACCGGAGCTCGACCCACCACTCGATCGAGTCAGACGAAAAGTTGAGAAAAGATGTTAAGGCATTGAATGAGAAGTTGGATAAGCTGATCCTAGCTCAGTCCACAATGAAGAAAGTCAACTTTGTGTCTGCTGAGGAGATGGAACCAGTCCAAGAAGGGGAGGATACACAATTTGCTGAGGTGTGCTACATGAGCAATGGGCAAGGAGGTTACAACAAAGGATACTATAATTACAAGTCCAACCCTGCCATGTCATACCGCAACACTGATGTTGCTAACCCTCAGGACCAAGTATATCCTCAACAACAAGCAGCTCGATCGAGTCAAGGTGCCACAACATGGGTATGGTCAAAAGAACAATTACCAAGGACCACAAGGCACTTTCCCTGGACAACAAATGAATATCCCACCAGGCTTCCCCACCAACCACCCCAGCCTGCACCTTCACAAGAGAATGAGCTCAAGGCAATGCTAAAGCAACTACTTCAAGGGCAAGCTGATGGGGTAGTGGACACAAGCAAGAAGCTAGCTGAAATAAACTCTAAGATCGAGAACCTCAACACAAGGGTTTACTCTCTGGAGAATCATGCTTCTTCTGTTGCTGCTGCTACAAAGCAAGGACAACTACCTGGTAAAGCTATTCAGAACCCCAAGGAACAGTGCAAGGTCATCTTCACTCAAGAAGGACTTGTTGAAGAAGAGGATCAAGAAAGGGTCATTGAAGATTTTTGTTTACTGCTGAATGATGAAGAGATTGTTGCTGCTGAGGCTCCTGGAGTCCAGATTGATCAACCAGAAGTGCAGCACCTACTGTGGCCATTCACACTTCACCAGTTGAGCTCGCACGACAAGCTCGATCGGCAGCTCGATCGAGTCCAACTCTAGCTCGATCGAGTCCGACCTCTTCTGTCCGACAACCTGTTTTGCTTGATCCTTACCAACCGGTTGCCGCTTCCTCGTCTCGCCTACTTAGTCAAGGTCACAAGGAAGTGATTCACAAGTTCAGAAGAGATCTCAGTGGGATTGGAATTGAGTTGCCTCCTATGGATAGCATGAGTGAGGCATTTGATCAAATGCAAATGGTCAAGGATGTTCTAGCCAACAGTGATAAAGTTTCAGAGGTCCTACAAGAGTCTACTCATCAGTTCAACCTGCTTACTTCACCCACCTTCCTACCAAAGGTCAAGGATCAAGGGAAATTCACTCTCCCTTGCACACTTGGGCATCTTGAGATTGACAATGCCTTAGTGGATTCTGGAGCAAGCATCAATCTGATCTCTCTCTCCATGGCAGAGAAGCTAGGCATTGCTGGAGCCTTGCAGCGCCCTACTACTTCAATCATGTTTGGAGATGCAACTTCTAAGTCTCCTCTTGGAGTGTTCAAGAACTATCACTTGAAAATTGGAGAATGCATCATCCAAACTGATCTCACTGTGATGGAAATGGAAGAAGAGAAGGATTTGCCTCTGTTATTGGGAACCCCTTTCCTTAGTACAGTTGGCGCTTCAATAGACTTTCACAAGCAAGAAGTGATCCTTCACAAGGTGAATAGTTTGGTGTCATATCGCTTGCAGCCTAGAGGTTCAGACTTTTGTGCCACAATTGACAGTACCAATCTCAGTTCTAAGAGTCATGGAGCTACAAAGGTTGTGAAGGAAAGGGTTGACAAGGAACCAAGAGTTGGGAAGGATAAGGATGAGAGAGGACCAAGGATTGAGAAGCCACGTCTTGAGAGGGCTAGAGTTGAGAAACCACGTCTGATAGGCCAAGAGCTGAGAGACTTGTTCAAGCCCCTTGTGTGCTTGATGAAGAGAGCCTTCAAGCTTTGTTTGATGAGCCACTAGGAAGGGCTCTAAAAGAAGGGGAGGATGTAGCCTCTAAGGCAAGACCAGGGATAAAAGAAAGATCCACCAGCTCAGGCCCCTTCAGTCAAGCCATCTCAGCTCACAATGACTTTGTTCCCCACCAAGTTTGAAAATGGGAAGATTGAGTACAAGATAAGGTACAAGGGGAGATCAAGGCCATTCTCTAGAGCCAAGGCCTTGGTGACTTCAGAACAGTCCAGGGACCCAACCAAGCTAAAGGAGCTTCTGTCTCAAGTCCTCACTATCACCCTTGATGGTGGGACTAGCTCAACCAATGCCTAAGAAGGTAAAGGTCAAGCTATGGGACCTTAAACAAGCTCACTTGGGAGGAAGTCCCATGTTTATCCTTGTACATACTCTATTTATGCAATTTCTATCTATCTTTATGTTTTTAACCTTTGAATAAGTTAAGTTTAGGTGTCAAAGGAGCCAGCTCGACCGATAGCTCGATCGAGCTAGAAACCAGGGCAACTCGATCGAGCTACACAACTCGACCGAGGTAAGTTTTTGAATTTCAAATTCATAACCGTTTTCTTGGTCAAGGGAGTGGGTCCCACAAGCTGATTTTGGTCCCCCACTACCCTAATTGATCAGAGAATCCCTAGCTTTCTTGTTCCCTCTTTATTTCATCTTTTAATCTCAACCACACATCTCAAACACTCCCTCTTCCCCATAACTCGATCGAACCCACTTCTCTCTCCCACACATCTTAAAATTTCTGAAATCATCCTCTCTCTCTTCACCACAAGAAATTTCGAATTTCTCTCTTTCTCTCTTAAGTTTTTGCGATTTCTGTTCATCTTCTTGTTTTGCTTGGGTTTTGTTTACTGCTCTTCAATTCATCATTCAACAAGGTATGAACCCTAAAACCCTTGATTCTCCATCTCGATTTCCATTTTGCTTGTTTCTCTTTGATTTTTGATTGCATGTGTCCCTTGTGGACTTGTTCTTGAGTAATTGCTTTCATATTTCGCCTCTGCTGTATAACTTGTTAGTTTGCCTCACCTCACCTCTGTTTTGCCTTTAACTTGTTGCATGTGCTTGAAATTGAATTTGAGTTTGGTATTGGTTAAGATGCTTAGTTTTCACTAGAATTGCTCATTGTTCCATTTACTAGTTGTTCTTGGTTCAATTTGATTGATTAGCATCCTTTCCAGCTCTTAATACTTGAATTAGGTTTGGTTATACTCTGTTTTCACCTAGCTCGATCGAGTTTGTCACTCGAGTTTTTTGACTCGATCGAGCTGAGTGTCGAGTTGACCAAACCGATCATTACAACTCTAATTCTTTGTAATCTTTGATGCATTTCAGGTACTTTAGTGAAGAAACAGTGTAACAAGATGACAAACAGTGAGGGAAGTCGCGCTTCACAAGGAGAATGGTTGAGGGTGAATCAAGCAATGCAAGGGAAAGAAGGCTTAAGATGCAAGCCGATTTGGAGAGGATGATCAGAGGATGGAAGAGTCTGATGCAGAGGGATATGTCTACTCTGAGGAAGTCTGAGAGTGAGAGATTGAGGGAGGAAAGGAGAACCAAGAAGAGGAATGACCCATTAGTAGTGAGAGTGAGCAAGGGGAGTTTGAGATTGGAGTGAACCTTGTTCAAGAGGAGGGAAATGGTCTCCAAATGAAGAAGGAAGTGATGAGACTGAGAGTGAAGAGGAAGGAGAAGAGGTGAATCAATTGGTTGATGAAGTGAGCAAGAGTAACCAAGATGAACCTATGGAGGAGGTTGAGCCACAAGAGCAAGAGGAGGAGAGAACTCCCTATGTACCAAGAGCACTACAATGCTCTCTTCTCCATGGACTTCATGGAGACCAAGTACCCACATGTTGACACAATGAAGGCCCTTGGAATCTTTGAGGATGTGGAGTTGGTCTCAAGAACATGCACTTGGCCAAGTTCTTCTCTTATCACATGGAATCCTACAAGGAGCTCACTTGCGAGTTCTAGCTTCAATGAGGTACCACATGTATGAGAGAAGATAGAGCTGATTTGGACCAAGGATTGGGATGGATCACGTTCTTGGCTAAGGGAGAGAAGAGAATGGTGACCTTTAGGCAGCTTGGAATCTTGTTTGGGTTCAACTATGGAGAGGTACCAAGTGGAACTTCAAGGAAAAGGAACTCCAAAGGGTTTGGGCTACAATCGCTGATGGAGTGTACTCTTCCTCAAGGTCCAAGGCTGCTCAGATCAGGAGCCCAGTCTTGAGGTATGTGCACAAGGCACTTGCCAACACCTTCTTTGCAAGGAAGGCGACCGGGACAATCAACGAGGGGGAACTCAAGTTTCTTGACATGGGAATCAAGCCCATCTCTCACGCACAAGGATGGCAAGAGGATCAAGGGGAGATAGATCACACAGGGAACTTGATGCCTTCCTTGACCATCTCCTCACCTACAAGATCACAGCCTACAACACTAGGCATCAAGAGGAAGGCGCTAAGTGTTGGAGGGCTCATCACACCTAGTGAGGAGAGCCACTGAACCAGGTTGGATGGACATCAAGTTTTGCAAGACCAACCTTCTCATTGAGCACAAGGAGTTGGATGGGAGATTCCAATTCAAGTTCACACATCCATTGGCTGGACCCTCCAAGCTTCTCCTGCCCAACCCAGAGCTCACCACAGTTAGGGGTGAGAACATTGACTTCAGACCCCCTGTGTACACTTAGTTGGGCATGAAGCGGATTTGCAGAAGAAGAGATGAGCTCGATCGAGCTGAGGATCGAGCTGAGTCAGCTGAGGATCGAGTGAGGACAGCAGGAATGCGGATTTGGGTGAGCCTGAGTGCTATTACTTTGAGGAGTATGAGGCTCCAAGGATGAACCCCTCTGTTGTGGCTGCCCACAAGAGGATTGGACTTCTCCAAAAGTTCAACAAATGGCAAGGGAAAGCCATTGGAAAGATGCAAAAGTCCATGGACAAGATGGTGAGCAAGATCAAAAGTTTGGAGAAGAAGGTTTCTGGTTCTTCAAGCAAGAAGAAGAAGTCCAAGGCCCCCACATTCCCTAGGAGTAGATCACTCCTCACCACTCCAAGGAGGCTCCCTGCCCAAGAGCCTCACAGAGCCTCTTCTTTCGAGCCAAGGGAAGGAGAAGACAACACGCAGAGAAGGAGGAAGACTTCCAAGGCCAGACGCTCCAGCTCGACCACCGGACTCGATCGAGTCCAAACAGAGGAAACTCAACTCGATCGAGCTGACGGTCGAGTTGACCTGGAGGAGCCCCAGTTCGAGGATCCGGGATTTGAGTACGATCCCAGCCTTACCAGGAGCCTCCCCGGAGTAGATGGAACCCCTATGGACAGTTCGAGCTACCAATGCTCCACCAAGGCCAAGGAGCCACACACTTTGAGATGAAGAAGAGGAGGAAGAGGAGCCGCAAGCTCGATCGAGTGAGCCGAGGCAACCCAGTTGCATGGAGTGCTCCTGATGGCCGTCTACCATCTCCAGACCACGACCTAGTCTCCCAGTTCTTTGGGGGGCACTGAGGTATCCAAACACCAACCCTTGTATATACCATTTCATATTTTCTTGCATTTGTTCTTGTTTTTTCTTGGTTTTGCCCTCTTGAATCTTTCACTAAATTTTTCTCACACAAGGGACTGTGTGATTTAAGTTTGGGGGAGGGTTCAAGAGATGATTTAACCTTGTTTTCTTTGTTCTTAGTTTTTCATTTATCTTTTGCATAGAAAAACCAAAAAAATCATAAAATTTTCAAAAAATCCAAAAATATTTTCATCTTTTTGCATTCATATTTGTTAGACTTGTTTAGGATTGCATTTTTCACTTGCATTGTTGATTTGACTTTGAAAACTTGTCCATCTTTTGCGATTTCTTGAGTGCCCTGTTTTTAGATTCTTTTGTGCATTAGGGTGAGATTGATTGAGCAGCAAGAACCATGTTTATCTTGATCATATCACTGCATGCACATCTCATTCAACCATTGCTGTGATTTGATGCATTTCCCTATCTATTTGAACCATAACTTGATCTTTAATTACCAATGCTTGCATTTGATTTCAACTCATGGCTACCACATACATATCTGGACATTCTTTACCATTTTCATATCCCTTTTGCTTGTCCAGATAGCTGATCTCTATCTTTGAGACAGTTACCACACCTTAAACCTAAGCCTTTTCATTTCAAACCCCATTTTATCTCTTGTGCGAATGTGAGAACCTTTCTTGGCTTTGCTTAGCATAAGGTGTTGTGTTTAAACCGGCAGGGGCAGTAGTTCTAGTTGTCTAGTTCTCTTGGGATTGTTTTCAGGCTAAGTTTGGGGGTGCCAACTCGAGCTCGATCGAGTTGGGTGTAAAAACCAGAAAAGTGGTAAAAGTTGGGAAAAACCCAAAGGAAAAAGAGTTTAGTTAAGTCCAGGGAGTTGGCAGTGTTAAAAAGGGTCTAGTAAAGGTTTGGGAAGTTAAAAAAGGAAAGTAAAAAGGGTTCTAAGTAGAATGAAAAGAAGGCAAAGCCTCAAGTGTCAAAAAGGAAAGAAAAGTTCCCTAAGTGTTTAGAAAATCCCAAACCGCTAGATGTTACCTCAAGAAGCCTCTCCCTAGGAAGTTCTTAAAAGAAAAGTGAGCAAAGCTCCTCAGTTTCAAAGGCGAAATGCCAAAAAGGGTAGTTAGGATTTTGTTCTAAAAAGCTCTAAGTGTTGAACTCGATCGAGTTAGGATTAGGCGGCTCGAGCTGCTGTTCTTGCATCATCTTTGGTTCTAACACTTAGCCTTCTGCCAAAGCAAAGCCACTTTCTTGAGAGATCCCTGTTACTAAACCACCATACAAAAGAGACCCTCTTTGTCTCTTAACCCATAAACCCTTGAAACCAAATGAGTTGATTGATCTTGCATGTTTTTGGTTCACTGTTTTTGCTTAATGAATGTTAAAGGGATTTGCTGATTTGAATGCATTGTTTGAGTGACTGTGAAGTGGGATTGATGTTGATAAGCATGGTTAAATCTTAATGAATATCTCTCACCTTGTTGCATTCTAGAATCTCTAAGTTGGACATTTAGCAAATCGCTTTTGAGGACATGTTTTTAAGTGTTGAATCAGCTTTTTTCAAACCTCATCTCTTTCTTGTTCTATTTGTTTGCTTGAGGGCAAGCAAAGTTCAAGTTTGGGGGTGTTGATGTACTTGCATTTTACATAGTTTTAGCACATCTTTTATGCATCTTTTGCATAGTTTTAGCTCCATTTGCATCATATCTTGTTCCTTTTCTCTTCTTATGCATTCATGTTAGTTTTAGGTTGCATTTGCATACATATGCATGTTTGGTCCTTTGAAATAGGTCTTTTGGAGCATTCTGGAGCATATGGGAGGAGCATGGAGGGACTTGGCACATGGAAGCAGCTCAACTGGATACGCAAAGGAAGAAGGGAGAAGCCATCTTGAAGACCAGCTCGACCGTCTACTCGACCAACCGGTCGAGTTCCTCAACTCGACCGGCCAAGCTTCAACTCGATCGAGCTGAGAAGTCAACAGTCAAACCCGAAAAATGTTGCTTCCCCCTTGACTTTCCTTTGACCCTAAACCTAATCCTCTTGTATTTAAAGGCTAAGCCACGAAAAAACCACCAAGCTTTAGATTATTTTGTTTTAGTTTCTTTTAATTTATTGTCTTTTACTTTTTAGAGATCTAATCCCATCTTTGTGTTCTTGAAGCTCTTGCTTCTTGAATCCTAGATCCTGGATAATCTCTTTGTATTTGCACTTGCTTATTTCAATAAAAGTTGTTTAATTTCATCTCCTCTTTCTTATGATGTCTCTTTTATTGCATTTGCTTGTGTTTACATTCATGTGTAGTGAGTAGTTACCCATTAGGGTTTGAGATGGGATAGATTAGAGGTTTCATATGCTTAATCCTTCTAGCTTATGGTCTTAATCTAGATTCTCTCTCTTTTGGATAGATCTTAAGGCTACATGACCACTACCCCTGGCTTGTAAGTCCTTAGGCGATCCCCACACGAAGTGATGGCATTCGCTGGAAAAGATCCACTAAGAGCTCCAATATCTCTTGCTCTAGACAATAGAGGTCTAAGGGGTTGGATGGATTAGTTTGGGCAATGATCCTATAGCCTCCAAGGTTTGATTCTCACTGGCTAACCCCCTGTTTCTGAGATCATTCCTTGGTTGATAGCCTTCACCTTGGGAAAGGGTTGGCTAGGCATTGAGAAGCCCAATATCAAGAGAAGCCTTGATACAAGGAGTTTTAAGAGCTAGATTGATTAAGTGTAGATTCCTTTGATTGCAAAACCCTGTCTTGAACCCTAATTCTCTCTTTATCTTGTTAAAGTCGTCACCTTTACTGCTTTTTCTCAACTCGACCCTAAACTCGATCGAGCTGGTACTCTGTTCCTACTCGACTCGAGTCTTGGTCGAGCTACTTCACTGCTTTGTTTACTTTTATTGCACTGCATTTCATTTTTAGGTTGTTAGTGTTACTTCAAATCTATAACTGCTTGCTTGACTTCCTGGTTGTTTCATATTCTCATAGAGTGACAAGTTTCCCATTTTGGATTGATAACCCTTTGTACTACATCAACTATCATGGTTAAAGGGAATTGTTGACTGTGTTTGTGTTTGCATCTTACCACCATCATATACCACTGATTGCATTCCACTCATCTCATTTCATATCTTTTCACATCACACACAAAAATACCTTTCATCAAGGGGTCTATCAGAATTGATATACGAGTTTGCCGCCGTCGGGTGTCTTCTGCAAATAGTTGCAGTTCTTCAGGTACTGGAGATCGACCGTCTCGGGCTCTGCTACCTCCTCAGTCGCGTCGGGAGTGAATCCGACCGAGTGCAAGAGTGGCATGACGAGTCCACCCATCCGTAGCTTGCAGTCTTGGCTCCGGTGAGCGTTGGTGTTGGCCCATTGCTTGTAGGAGACAAGGTGCTCGATGATAGCACAGGTGATCCCGCCGTTTGGAGTACTTCCCTTCAGCTTGTCTCCATTGTTTAACCTCTGCAAGTTCTCTGTGAGCGCTACATCGATCATGCTCAGCTCGCCCTAGTTGATGTTTCCAGTGATGACCCTTGGATAGAGTGCATTGGCGAGGCATTTGTGCAGATACCGGATCGGTGGGCTCCTGATATGAGCGGATTTGGCGGTCGAGGACTGGTAGTCTCCTGAAGCGATCACTTCCCACAATGCTCTCATCTCGTCCTTGTCCACAACAAGACCATAACGGTTGCCGAGACCTAGGTAGTAGGCGCGATCGATCTCCTGGAGGGAGAGATAGTGTCTCTGTCCTGACGCCCAGAAAGTGATGGACTCGTCGCTTCCATCTGGCGTATGTTGGCCTTCCTTGCAGAGGTCGAATGTGAGGGAAGCTAGGAATTGGCAGGTCGCTTCCTTGTAGGATCCGTGCCTCTTTGACATGAAGACGCCGACTCCCAGGTTGTTGATGTACTTGCATTTTGCATAGTTTTAGTACATCTTTTATGCATCTTTTGCATAGTTTTAGCATCCATTAGCATCATATCTTGTTCCTTTTCTCTTCTTATGCATTCATAGTAGTTTTAGGTTGCATTTGCATACATATGCATGTTTGGTCCTTTGAAATAGGTCTTTTGGAGCATTTGGAGCATATGGGACGTGAGGAGCAAAGGAGGACTTGGCACATGGACGCAGCTCAACTGGATACGCAAAGGAAGAAGGAGGAAGCCATCTTGAAGACCAGCTCGACCATCTACTCGACCAACCGGTCGAGTTCCTCAACTCGACCGGCCAAGCTTCAACTCGATCGAGCTGAGAAGTCAACAGTCAAACCCGAAAAATGTTGCTTCCCCCTTGACTTTCCTTTGACCCTAAACCTAATCCTCTTGTATTTAAGGCTAAAAGCCACGAAAAAACCACCAAGCTTTAGATTACTTTTTGTTTTAGTTCTTTTAATTTATTGTCTTTTACTTTTGAGAGCTCTAATCCCATCTTTGTGTTCTTGAAGCTCTTGCTTCTTGAATCCTAGATCCTGGATAATCTCTTTTGTATTTGCACTTGCTTATTTCAATAAAAGTTGTTTATTTCATCTCCTCTTTCTTATGATGTCTCTTTTATTGCATTTGCTTGTGTTTACATTCATGTGTAGTGAGTAGTTTCCCTTAGGGTCAAAGATGGGATAGATTAGAGGATTTTATGCTTAATCCTTCTTGCTTATGTTCTTAATCTAGAAATCTCTCTCTTTTGGACAAACCTTAAGGCTACATGACCACTACCCTGGCTTGTATGTCCATAGGCGATTCTCCACATGGAAGTGATGGAAATCGTTGGAAAAGGTCCACTAAGAGCTCCAATATCTCTTGCTCTAGAAATGGAGGTCTAAGGGGTTGGATGGATTAGTTTGAGCAATGATCCTATGGCCTCCAAGGCTTGATTCTCACTGGCTAACCCCCTGTTTCTGAGATCAAGTCTTGGTTGATAGCTTTCACCTTGGGAAAGGGTTAGCTAGGCATTGAGAAGCTCAATATCAAGAGATACCTTGATACAAGTAGTTTGAGAGCAAGATCGATTAAGTATAGCCTTCCTCTGATTGCAAAACCCTGTCTTAGACCCTATTGTTCGTTCTAGCTTGTTAAAGTCGCTGCCTTTATTGCTTTTTACTTCAACTCGACCCTAAACTCGATCGAGCTCGGTACTCTGTTCCAACTCGACTCGAGTCCTTGGTCGAGCTGTTGCTCTACTGCTTTATTTACTTTCTGCATTTCATTTCTGTTCATTAGGTTGTTAGTGTTACCCCAAATCTTTACTGCTTGCTTGACTTCCTGTTGTTTCATATTCTCATAGAGTGACAAGTTCTCCCATTTTGGATTGATAACCTCTTATACTACATTGACTATGATGGTTAAGAGGAATTGATTGATTGTGATTGCACCATACCATTCATCTTTATTCACCCCTGTTTGCATTCCACCTCATATCATATCACATATCCTATCATCAGTTGTCGAACATCGCGTTCACATCGTCGGTGATGCGTAGCTTCCTATCGCTTCTTGGCTCTGGGTATCGCGTGCCTTCGAATTTCATTTTGCGGAAGATACGAATGAGCGCCATCTCGTTTGTGGTCAGCGGATGGACGGGTCGCTCGTCTCTCAAGTTTCTTGGCGACTCGATGTCCTCCATTTCCTCGTCCAACTCAAAGTCATCCTCGGACTCGACGTGACGCTTGCCTCGCGTTATCTCTGCTCTCCTTCGTGAGGACTCGTCGCTGTTTCGTCGGTTCCTGAAAATCAAATGATATAACACAAGTCAGAGCAGCTCATGAACTCGATCGATTCATTGTACGGCTCGATCGAGCTCAACGAAATTCAAGTTAATACGCAACTCGATCGGCTTAATTGACAAGCAGACGAGATAACACAACCGATTTCAGCAAAACCCAAGATATCAAACAGGCAATTCAATTCATTACAGCTCGATTCCCCCCAAATTCAATCAATTCAATCAACTCAACTCAAGAACACAACCTAGTAAATCGAATCGATAGTAATGAAAATCAAATGTGAGGACCTAATGAGTAGTCCAAATTAAACGAACTCGATTCATGGGTTGTGTATGCGGCCGAGTTCAACGGTTATAGCACAAGAAATTCGCAGCAAAATCGCAAGAAAATTACCCAGAATTCGCGAAGAGTTAGGGTTCGAGTTCATACCTTGATTCGCGTCTCATGCTTATTCGATTTGAAAGAGATATAATGCAGTCAACGAGATGATCGATTGAAGTTAAAAAAATTGTGTGGGTGAAATTGATTTGAGAGGTGAGGAAGGTTTCAGAAATCGTGTGGATAGTGGGAGGTGAAGAAGAGTGAGAATGGTCGAGTTGTTTAATGGTGTGAGTGTGAGTGGGTAGGTAGGTAGAGGGTGAAAAACGTGTTTTTTTTTTTCTTTTCTTTTTTTTTTTTTTTTTTTTTTTTTTAATAAGAAATACTTACCTTGGCAGGGCTCGACCTCGTCGTCGAGTGACTCGATCGAGCTCGTCTTGTGTTCCTTCCAGCTTCCCTGTTCGATCCCTGTTCTGTGACCTGTCAGCCAAAAACACTAGAAAACAAATTAAAAATAACAGGAAACAAAATATATATACAGGATAAACATGGGATTTCCTCCCAAGCGAGCTTGTTTTAAGTCACTAAGCTTGACTTCCCTCATTCATTAGGCTTGGGGGCTCAGCGAGAGGAATCGATGTCCCCTCTGGGATTGCGTAGTCTCGAAGATAGAGCTTAACCCTTTGCCCGTTGACTGTGAATGGGGCCTCTTCCTTGTTGAACAGAGTGACCGCTCCAAAAGGGGATACCTCTTTGACAGTAAAGGGTCCAGACCACCTCGACTTCAGTTTCCCAGGAAACAGCTTCAGGCGAGAGTTAAACAACAGCACTCGATCGCCTTCCTTCAAGTCCTTTCGGATGATATTTTTGTCGTGAAATGCCTTGGTCCTCTCCTTGTAGATCTTAGAGCTTTCGTAGGCATCCAATATGATCTCCTCGAGCTCATGTAGATCGAGCTCTCTCTTCTCCTGGGCGGTCTTGATATCAAAATTCAGCATCTTTGTCGCCCAGAGGGCTCTGTATTCCACTCACTACAGGAAATGTGGGTATTAATAGCGGCCGTTAAACGCTATGAGTTCAAAAATATAGCGTTTCCTAAAACGCTCTGACATCGCCCGTTATAGTAGGTCAGACACTTTTAATAGCGGATTTTTGGTGTGCTATAGATAACTATACAACGATAGCATTGTCTGCTGTGCAATTGTTAATATTTATAATAACGTAATCCAAATGTTATTAAAACTCATTAATTTGAATTTACGGATAGCAAAGATAGCAAATGTTTCGTGTTATTATTTTGTTTTTAAATTTAAATTAATACAAAATATATAAATATTTAAATGTTTCGAAAACCATAACAAATTTTATTGTTTACAAAAATCACACACCTATCAATCTACCACTAACAAGCCTTCACAATCATCCCTAACATAAACACTATCATCATCACAAGCTTCATCATCCAAATCATCGAGTTCTTGGATAGGCAAAGGTGGACCACTTAAATTCTCTTCTGTTTCCAACTCATGATAGCCTCTAGGTGGTGCTCTCATAACAACATACCAATTTGAATTATTATCTTCCCTAGAGTAGAAAACCTGTTTTGCTTGAGAAGGTAGAATGAATGGATCTTTCAAATAGGCTGTTTTGTTCATATGAAGGTTGACAAGAGTGAAACGATCTTCCTCCTTCACACCATTCCCTGTGTTGGCCCAATTGCATCTAAACAGCGGCACTTTGAACATGTGATAGTCCATAAGTAAAATCTCCTTTATCACTCCATAATATGTAAGTATATCAGCGACTTGTCTCATATCTCGAGCACTTGATCTACACATGCTAAATGCTTCATAAGTTACTCCACTGTTTTGCGTCTTCCGCTTAACCGCATCTGTATGAAACCGTTGCCTATTAACGATAAATCCTTTATGTGCTACAGCAACATTTCTTGGTCCAAATGCCAACCACCTTATCTCTTTAGAATGACTATTTGTTGAGTCTGAATGAATCTGCCACAGTAAAATCAGAACTTCATCATCAAGCTGAAGTACTAAAATGACCAGTCATCAAGATACAACCTAAGCTAACCAGTCACTAAGCAAAACATGATCATGAAGCTAGCTAACAATTCATTGCGGAAAACCAGTCATCAAGCTACAAGCTAAGTTAACCAATCATTAAGGAAAACATGAGCATATATGAAGCTAACAATCTGTGCCAAGAAAACCATTCATCAAGCTACAAGATAAGCTAACAATCTGTTCCAAGAAAACCAGTAATCAAGCTACAAGATAAGCTAACCAGTCATCAAGCAAAATATCATCACGAAGCTAACAAGCTAATCAGTCTATTTAACAAGCTGTATAACAAATAATCAAGAAGACAAGTTGCATCTGGAAACCTTTATTTTAAGCCATTGTGCAAACTGCTCAGTATGGTTTTTCCACAACAAAGTTTCATTTTTAGCACATCGAGCATCATTAGCTTGTAATTCTTCCAAATGCTTCCTGATTTTACATTAACACATCAATTTTGAGAATGAAATTATAATAATAATTAGTAGATGAAACATAAAGGGTAACCTCTTACTCGACATAAGGATTCAAAGATGCCATGTTCATTAGCACATAGCGATGTGCAGTGTCTCTATCTTTATCTGATAGAGTAACTTCTATACCCTTCTGCAGAGGTCGACCTTCAATCACGCTTCTATCAGCCTCAATATCTTCATTGCGGTTAACTGTTTCTTGAACTGGTACTGAATCTTTAAGGAACTCTAAACAAAATGCAACGCATTCTCCAGCTAAATACCCCTCAGCCATACATGCTTCTGGCCTTGCATGATTCTTAACAAAAGCCTTAAGTGTTTTCATGTACCTATCACTCAGTCAAGAAATGAATATTAGTTGAACATAATTGCAGGAAATACATATATTGAAGCAAATGAGTACATCAAACCTTTCGAAGGGATACATCCAGCGGAAGTGGACTGGTCCTCCCAAACGTGCCTCTTTTGATAGATGTATTGGAAGGTGGAACATGATATCAAAAAGGGATGGAGGGAAGAAGCGCTCCAGTTGACACATTGTTTCCACAAACTCTGTCTCCATTGTCATAAGTTTCTCTGGGTCGATGATGCGCTGACACAACCTGTTGAAGTAACTGCATAATCTACTTATGGCAATCCTAGGACCCTTATGTAGCAACCCTCTTAATGCAGCCGGTAACAAGTTCTGGACTAGGACATGATGATCATGCGACTTTAAACTACCTATATTTGGAGGGTTAACTGAAACACTATTCGCAATATTTCCACAATAACCATCAGGACCTCTAAACTTAGATAACCTTTGGCAGAAAATGGTCTTCTCTTTCTTGGATAACCAATAGGCTGCTGGAGGTAAGTATGTTTTCTTTCCCCTGACCTCTGTGTGCAAGTGATTTCTGATTCCAATATCTTCTAAGTCTTTTCTTGCTTTCAAACCATCCTTTGACTTAGCACTTTGCATCAAGATAGACAATATAGCATCCGACACATTTTTTTCTACATGCATAACATCAATATTGTGACGAACAGGCAAATCCTAACACATTAAAGAAGAAACTGTTAGGCTTATTCAGATCCAACAATAAGAGAATATAGTTCAATTACTTTACTTTACCTTCCAGTAAGGTAGTTCAAAGAATATTGATCTCTTCTTCCACCGCCATAGATCATTCGATTCTTCACACTCTTCTTCTTGAACCACCTCATCATCTTCCAACTCAGCTCTTTTTCTTTTATTTTCCTTGTCTAGAGGTTTTCCAAAATCATTCCTAAAAGCTTGAAGTGTCTGATATATTTCATCGCCAGTTTGTATCCTTTTGGCATTCCCTTCCTCAACAGTGTTGTCAAACCAAGCTTTTTTATATCTGTAACGATGGCCCGGCGGCAGTCTCTTTCTGTTCCCCATATAGACAAACTTACGGCTAAACTTAAGCCATCTGGAAGGTGTATCCTTTCCACATACATTGCAGGCTTGTTTCCCCTTCACTTTACATCCAGACAATGTTCCTAAGGCTGGATAGTCACTGATACTCCAAAGCAGCATGGCTCTAAGTGTGAAATTCTCCTTCGCAAATGAGTCATAGACTTCAATACCCTCAGCCCACAAATCTTTTAGATCGTCTATCAGTGGAGCCAAGTAAACATCTATGTTATTACCAGGAGCTGTTGGACCAGGGATCAACAAAGTCAACATTATATTCTCAGCCTTCATACACATAGTCGGAGGCGTGTTATAGTTCACCAACAACACTGGCCATGTGCTGTGATTGGTGTTTTGCATGGAGAAAGGGTTCATCCCATCTGTAGAAATCCCAAGGCGAAGATTCCTTGGTTCAGCAGAAAAGTCTGGCCATTTAGCATTCACTTGTGCCCAAGATATAGAATCAACCGGGTGTCGCATTGTACCATCTTCAGTGCCATTGGTATAGTGCCACCGCAAATCTTCAGCCATCTTGTTTGATCTAAACATCCTCCTAAATCTGTCCTTGATTGGAAAATATCTAAGGACCTTTGTTGGAATCCCAACCTTTATCTCATTACTGTGCTTATCCTTTTCCCATCTTGAAACTTTGCATCTTGGACAGCTATCTAACTTCTCAAACTCCTTCCTATATAGAATGCAATCATTCTTGCAAGCATGAATACTTTGTATCCGAAACCAAATATCTTCAGAAATTTTTTGATTGCAGCTAAACTCTTCGGAAGTACATTGTCTTCAGGTAGCATGTCCTTTATTAAATCCAACAGCTGATCAAAGTAGTTCTCTGACACACCACTCTTAACCTTGAATCTGTAAAGTCCCATAATTGCTGAAACCTTTGTGTATTTGATACAATCAGAGTACAATGGAGTTTCAGCTTCTCTTAACTTTTTCCTAAACTGAGTTTCCTCTACTGCTTCATCGTCGTTTGCCTCTAATGCTTCATCACCATTCGTCTGATTTGGTTCACCTTCATTCATAGAGAATGCTGTCTTAAACAAGTCAAATGCCTCTGTTTCATGTCGACGACCACTGTCTTCTGTAGATGCTCTTTTTTCACCATGAATACTCCAACAAGAAGTCTTATACTTCTTATCCATACCCCTTATCACTAGATGCTCAACAATTTCCTCTACCGACTGATGGCATAAATTGCGGCAATCTCTACAAACAGCACTTGGACCTAGAGGTATATTGTTAACCTTCTCTTTGGAGTTAGATGAGCACACAACACCTTCAGCAATAACCTCATCGTCTTTATTAGTCCAATCATTTATTTTGCATCTTCGAGTCTCACCTTCCTTGTTTTGCTAAAATGTAAGAAGCTAAAGATTAGAGATATATCACTTCACCACAAGAAATATCAATGAAAGATTGAAAAACTTTACCATGGATACATTTTCAGAAGCGACTGGATCCTTATACAAAAGCACCTTGTCCATTGGCCAAGGTATTTTGCATCCCACAGCTTCCTCAAGATATAACACATCTGTTGTAGGCCTCCAGAGAGAAGCTTC
The DNA here is from genome assembly GCA_902728155.2 of Microthlaspi erraticum. Classification (NCBI taxonomy): domain Eukaryota; kingdom Viridiplantae; phylum Streptophyta; class Magnoliopsida; order Brassicales; family Brassicaceae; genus Microthlaspi; species Microthlaspi erraticum. Next base: position 95,892 of record CACVBM020001190.1, read on the forward strand.
TGAGCTTAGTGCAGACTTAACAAGGACAGCCATTGCATTAGGACCAATTGGTATACGACCAATTTTGTACATCGGTTCAGCATAACGGAATTCCCCTTCACCAACAACTACATCTCCTGATTGAATCCAATCCAGAATCACCATTACTTGTCTAAAATTAGGAAAAGGAATTCGTAATTGTCTTCAAACCAAACCAATTCACCAAATGTAATGAAATGGATTACCTTCTTTCCAGCTAAGTCTCGGACAATGCCCTTTAACTCTTCAATCTCACTTTTCATTTCAGCCATCTCTGCGTCTCTAGATTGCAAAAATGCTAACTTAGTAGCCGTAATCCCTCTACCAAAGCCCCTTACTCGTCCAGGTTTGTCTTTTCCCAAAATCTTGCTCACAGCATCTTCCCTTATGTTATCAACAGCTGATGTAGAGTCCATTTCACTATCAAGTGATTGTATTTGTTCCTGATACAAACATTTAAACACACGAAAACTCATTGATCCTAATCCAGTAACTATACACAATATCACAAGTTCCAGAATTCTTACAATAGTCTCGGCAAATTGAGGCTTCACAGGTCTACCATTAGCATGAGTGTGACCCGCAATCCATACCTTACTCCTAGTCACCTTACTTGGGTCTTTACTCTTTTTTTTCTATACAAAGTACATACATATCTCAGTACCATTTTATTCTAACAAAATATACAATATATATATATACATATATAGATATTTGACAACTATTATTACCATATCATCAGCTAAACGAAGCATTCCTTTGCGGCTGGTGGTGTGAGGAATCTGATTTTGTCTCATCTTCCTGTACTTGTCACTTATTTCCTACATTATAAATATCAATGTGATTAAATCTATCAGACATGACATATAAACAAGAAAGTTACTTAGTTGTAGATAACTAACCATGAAAGCTGCGTTAGTCTTGCTCCTAACCCAAGAGTTCCACACTTGAATGGATGGAATGTTGCTGGGTTTTAAATCTATTCTCTGAGCAACAGTCTTCGCAGCACGTACGTCTCACAATAGCCTTGACTTCCAACCCCTCCAGATATTTCCCATTTGCTTGAAAATAACAACTCTCTGCCATTTTTCTTGCAAGTTAAACCTCCCCTGCATCACGTACAACAAGCAAAGGTCAAACATGCTTCATATCTGTTCAACAAAAAATAGTTGCATATAAATATATACCTGAATTTCTTCCCACATTGCTTGTTTAGTCATTGTATCAACTTTTCTCCAATCAGAAATTGTAACCGGGACGTGTTCCCTCACAAGGACACCAAGAAAAGATGATAATGTTATTGAACCAGATCCAACATGATCACCAAAGTCGTTGAAAGTAACTGAAACCTTTTCATTAGGATTTTCAGCCACTTTACGCATCTTTGTTGGTCCTCGTTTTTTTTTCTTTCTTTTACTCTTTCCTCCGGTACCTGACTTCCTTCATCAGTGTTGCTAGGAATCGCATTATCTTGACCATTGCCAACACCATCTTTTTCCATCTCAATAGCTTCGTCAATATTCGGAGCTTCTTCTTCATCCTCCTTCTGTTCTTGTCCAGTCAAACAAGCTTCTCCTTCTATCTCAGAATCTTCTTTCTCATTTTCAGACATTGCTTTCTCAGTCTGATCAGCCTCCATGGATGATGGTGTTACATTGTCAACAGCATCATCTTGCGGTATTACATCTTCAACCACATTATCTTGCGGTGTAATATCTTCTACCTCATCATCTTGAGCAGCCACTTTCTTGTTTCTAGTACTACTGCTCGTAGCCACTTTCTTTGCTTTTCTTTTCTTATTCACCTTTAGTGTTGTTGCTGGAGCAACTTGTGGTGTTATCTCTTCTACCTCCAAGCCTTGCTTACGTCTACTACGACGAGAACCAACTTGACCTCCTCCTCTTGTCTTCGCCATTTCTGAAAGTGATAAATGAAGAACAATTTCAGTCAACATAAAATCGAAACCCAAAAATCATAATCGAAACAGAAAATCAAAATTGAAACAAGAAATGTGCCAGAATTCGACATGCATGTTCACTGAAATAAAGAATCAAAACCCAAAATCAAAATCGATACCCAAAATCACAAACTTCCGCATCAATGTTCACACAGCCCAAGAATCGAAACACCAAATCAAAAAGGTTTTCCATTCCAACGAACAAACAAGCTATGATTGAATGAGAACATACCTATTAAAGATTCCAGGGAGATTGTGAGAAATCGAGTTGAGAGACTGAGAAATCAAGCCGACACAGTGAGAAATCGAGTGAGATAAAGTGAACATCCTATTAAATCCTATCATCAGTTGTCGAACATCGCGTTCACATCGTCGGTGATGCGTAGCTTCCCTATCGCTTCTTGGCTCCGGGTATCGCGTGCCTTCGAATTTCATTTTGCGGAAGATACGAATGAGCGCCATCTCGTTTGTGGTCAGCGGATGGACGGGTTGCTCGTCTCTCAAGTTTCTTGGCGACTCGATGTCCTCCATTTCCTCGTCCAACTCAAAGTCATCCTCGGACTCGACGTGACGCTTGCCTCGCGTTATCTCTGCTCTCCTTCATGAGGACTCGTCGCTGTTTCGTCGGTTCCTGAAAATCAAATGATATAACACAAGTCAGAGCAGCTCAGGAACTCGATCGATTCATTGTACGGCTTGATCGAGCTCAACGAAATTCAAGTTAATACGCAACTCGATCGGCTTAATTGACAAGCAGACGAGACAACACAACCGATTTCAGCAAAACCCAAGATATCAAACAGGCAATTCAATTCATTACAGCTCGATTCCCCCCAAATTCAATCAATTCAATCAACTCAACTCAAGAACACAACCTAGTAAATCGAATCGATAGTAATGAAGATCAAATGTGAGGACCTAATGAGTAGTCCAAATTAAACGAATTCAATTCATGGGTTGTGTATGTGGCCGAGTTCAACGGTTATAGCACAAGAAATTCGCAGCAAAATCGCAAGAAAATTACCCAGAATTCGCGAAGAGTTAGGGTTCGAGTTCATACCTTGATTCGCGTCTCATGCTTATTCGATTTGAAAGAGATATAATGCAGTCAACGAGATGATCGATTGAAGTTAAAAAAAATTGTGTGGGTGAAATCGATTTGAGAGGTGAGGAAGGTTTCAGAAATCGTGTGGATAGTGGGAGGTGAAGAAGAGAGAGAATGGTCGAGTTGTTTAATGGTGTGAGTGTGAGTGGGTAAGTAGGTAGAGGGTGAAAAACGTGTTTTTTTTTTTCTTTTCTTTTTTTTTTTTTTTTTTTTTTTTTTTTTTTTTTTTTAATAAGAAATACTTACCTTGGCAGGGCTCGACCTCGTCGTCGAGTGACTCGATCGAGCTCGTCTTGTGTTCCTTCCAGCTTCCCTGTTCGATCCCTGTTCTGTGACCTGTCAGCCAAAAACACTAGAAAACAAATTAAAAATAACAGGAAACAAAATATATATACAGGATAAACATGGGATTTCCTCCCAAGCGAGCTTGTTTTAAGTCACTAAGCTTGACTTCCCTCATTCATTAGGCTTGGGGGCTCAGCGAGAGGAATCGATGTCCCCTCTGGGATTGCGTAGTCTCGAAGATAGAGCTTAACCCTTTGCCCGTTAACTGTGAATGGGGCCTCTTCCTTGTTGAACAGAGTGACCGCTCCAAAAGGGGATACCTCTTTGACAGTAAAGGGTCCAGACCACCTCGACTTCAGTTTCCCAGGAAACAGCTTCAGGCGAGAGTTAAACAACAGCACTCGATCGCCTTCCTTCAAGTCCTTTCGGATGATATTTTTGTCGTGAAATGCCTTGGTCCTCTCCTTGTAGATCTTAGAGCTTTCGTAGGCATCCAATCTGATCTCCTCGAGCTCATGTAGATCGAGCTCTCTCTTCTCCTGGGCGGTCTTGATATCAAAATTCAGCATCTTTGTCGCCCAGAGGGCTCTGTATTCCACTTCAACAGGGAGGTGGCATGACTTTCCGTAAGCAACTGAAATGGTGTCCTCCCAATAGGCGTCTTGAAAGATGTCCTATACGCCCAGAGTGAGTCGTCGAGCTTGATCGCCCAGTCTCTGGTCGAGCTGCTGACAACCTTGTGTAAGATCGCCTTGATCGGTTTGTTAGACACTTCGACCTGTCCCGATGTCTGGGGGTGATATGGCGTTGCAACCTTATGCTTCACTCCATACTTCTTCAGAAGACTTGCAAAGATCTTGTTGATGAAGTGGCTCCCCCCATCGCTAATCACAACTCTCGGGATTCCGTATCTAGGAAAGATAACGGATTTGAACAATTTGAGCACTGGTTTGTGATCGTTGGCGGGGCACGCAATCGCTTCAACCCACTTGGACACGTAATCGACCGCGACTAGAATGTAGCGGTTCCCATGAGATGATGGGTCGAATGGTCCCATGAAATCGATCCCCCAAACGTCGAAGACTTCGACTTCCAAAATCGGGTTCTGCGGCATCCCCGGCAACAGCGCCAAATTGATAATAGGATTTTACTATCAATTATCCTAAAGCAGTATATCTATCGCAGTAGTACTTTAGGTATCAATCCAATCAGGTGAGATGCTAGCAATCAGATATGACAAACTACTCAATTCAAGCCAAATCTATCAGGTGGTGGTGACAATGTGAACAAAAGAGATCGAGTGCAATATGAATGCAATCGAGCTGAAACAAACCTCAAACACGGGCTAGGGCTATCCCTCAACAACGAACTCGACAGACAAGATCAATTCGCTTTCACGAAAGAGATCAACAAACTAGTGAATTCTCAAGACCTAATCATCATTAGCGAAGAAACACAAGCAAGCATTAAGTTCGGATTCGATAGAGTCGAAATACTCTCTAGACATCTAATCCCTTAGGCTAGAACAGTAAATCTCTGGATCAGCTGGTTCAGACATCTCATCGAACGCCTCATGAGCGTGGAAATGTCTAAGATCCAGATCCAGGTGATCAGAAAGAATCTGGGATGAAGCTCACTAATCCAGAAGGGATCGATTTGACAAACAATACTTAAGCAACTCGATCACGCTAGGGTTCGCTACAGATCTATCCCATCCTCAGAAACTTAAACGAAACTACTCGCTAGAACTCATCATACACATTTCAGAATCAAAAGAGATAGAGTGCATAATCAAAGCGACAAAGAGATAGAATCGAAATGCAAAAGTACTTAGAACTCAAAAACAAATCTGAATACAACTCTGTTCGAATGTAAAAATGAAAGATAAGATTTGTGGAGGCTGCACCTCTCCCTCTGGTTTTGATACTCGAGAAACCTAGTGTTTTAGAAAAATCGGGAAATAAAATAAAAAGGGAAAAGTTGGCCGAAACAAGCACTGGGTCAGGATCCCTTAATGGGCTGGATCGATCCCGTCAGAACGTGGGCCCTCTCGCTTGACTCTGACTCTGTCTCTCAGGTTTGACGTCGGCGCTACGGCGTTCATAGTTGACTCCAGCGTGACCTCCTCGAGCTCGATCACAGCACTCGACCTCGTCCAATTCGATCACTTGATGTTTGATAGCGTCAACGCGACCACGTGTACTCTGTCACTCCAGCTCCAGCTCCATCACTCCAGGAAACACCTAAAACTGACACAAATGTACAAGATGCAACAATGCTAGTCCTAAATGCACTAAATGCGGAATATGAGTGAGATGAGTGAAAAGCAATGCAAATGAACGGTTATGGATGCAAAAACATATACAATCGAGTGCTAAAAACATGCAAAGTATGAACACATCAATGTTGATGTACTTGCATTTTACATAGTTTTAGTACATCTTTTATGCATCTTTTGCATAGTTTTAGCATCCATTAGCATCATATCTTGTTCCTTTTCCTTCTTGTGCATTCATAGTAGTTTTAGGTTGCATTTGCATACATGTGCATGTTTGGTCCTTTGAAATAGGTCTTTTGGAGCACTTTGGAGCATATGGGACATAAGGAGCAAGGAAGGACTTGGTGCATGGACGCAGCTCAACTGGACACGCAAAGGAGAAGAAGGAAGTCATCTTGAAGACCAGCTCGACCACCTACTCGACCATCCGGTCGAGTTCCTCAACTCGACCGGCCAAGCTTCAACTCGATCGAGCTGAGAAGTCAACAGTCAAACCCGAAAAATGTTGCTTCCCCCTTGACTTCCCTTTGACCCTAAACCTAATCCTCTTTGTATTTAAAGGCTCTAAGCCACGAAAAAACACAAGCTTTAGATTATTTTGTTTTAGCTTTCTTTTAATTATTGTCTTTTACTTTTTGCAACTCTAATCCATCTTTGTGTTCTTGAAGCTCTTGCTTCTTGAATCCTAGATCCTGGATTATCTTTGTATTTGCACTTGCTTATTTCAATAAAAGTTGTTTATTTCATCTCCTCTTTCATTTGATGTCTATTTCATTGCATTTGCTTGTGTTTACATTCATGTGTAGTGAGTAGTTACCCATTAGGGTTTGAGATGGGATAGATTAGGGTTTTATGCTTAATCCTTCTTGCTTATGGTCTTAATCTAGAATCTCTCTCTTTTGGATAATCCTTAAGGCTACATGACCACTACCCCTGGCTTGTATGTCCATAGGCGATTCTCCACATGGAAGTGATGGAAATCGCTGGAAAAGATCCACTAAGAGCTCCAATAACTCTTGCTCTCGAAATGGAGTTCATAGGGGTTGGATGGATTAGTTTGAGCAATGATCCTATGGCCTCCAAGGTTGATTCTCACTGGCTAACCCCCTGTTTCTGAGATCATTCCTTGGTTGATAGCTTTCACCTTGGGAAAGGGTTAGCTAGGCATTGAGAAGCTCAATATCAAGAGAACCTTGATACAAGTTGTTTAAGAGCAAGATTGATTAAGTATAGTCTTCCCTGATTGTAAACCCTGTCTTAGACCCTAATTCTCGCATTAGCTTGTTAAAGTCTGCCTTTATCGCTTTTTACTAACTCGACCCTAACTCGATCGAGCTGGTTACTCTGTTCCCACTCGACTCGAGTCCTTGGTCGAGCTGCTTGCTTTACTGCTTTCTTTACTTTTATTGCACTGCATTTCATTTCATTAGGTTGTTAGTGTTACCTCTATCTTGCTTGACTTCTTGTTTTGCATATTCTCATAGAGTAATTTCCCATTTTGGATTGATAACCCTTATACTTCAATGACTATGATGGTTAAGGGAATTGATTGATTGTGATTGTGTTTGCATCTTACCACCTCATCTTATATACCACTGTTGCATTCCACCTCATTCATTTCATATCATATTTCACACACAAAATCCTATCATCAATTTGGCGCCGTTGCCGATTTGGGAATATTTTTGTTGCATTTGAGTTTCAAACACTTGGACGATCAAGCTATACCACCCCTGTTCTATTGTACTGCTGGGTTTTTGTCTCTTTTTGCAGGTGTATGCGAACTCGATCGAGTCGGAACTACAGAAGACTTGGTCGAGCTAGACTTACAACGGGTAGAAAGAGGTTCAGAGGTCAGAGGGTACAAGAGGAACCTGAGGTGCTTGTTACTGATACAATGGATGTACCAGAGGGGAATGGAAACCCTTTGGGCAATGGACTCGGTCGAGCTAGGCAAACTCGACCGATTGGTCAGGAGATGCTCCAAACCGCCACCAACAGAGACAAGGGATTGTTCCACCACCAGTGCAGAACCACAACTTTGAGATCAAGCTGGGAATGATCAACCTTGTCAGAACAAGATGTTCCATGGATTGCCAAGTGAAGACCCCATTGACCACCTTGATGAGTTTGATAGGCTTTGTGATTTGACAAAGATCAATGGTGTCTCTGAAGATGCCATCAAGCTGAGACTCTTTCCTATGTCTCTAGCTGACAAAGCTCACCAATGGGAGAAGAGCTTGCCCCATGGCACAATCACCACTTGGGATGAATGCAAGAAGGCCTTTCTTGCTAAGTTTTTCTCCACCGGTCGCACAGCCAAGCTTAGAGATATCCAGCTTCATCCAGCGAACAATGAGACATTCGCAGAGGCTTGGGAGAGGTTCAAAGGCTACACAAGTCAGTGCCCACACCATGGATTCAACAATGAATCACTACTCTCTACTCTTTATAGAGGATGCTTGCCTAGGTATAGGGAGATGCTAGACACAGCTAGCAATGGGAACTTCCTCAACCAGGATGTAGATGATGGCTGGCAACTTGTGGAGAACATAGCAACTCAAATGGAAGCTATGGAGAAGAGTATGATCGCACCAACCGGAGCTCGACCCACCACTCGATCGAGTCAGAGAAATTGAGAAAAGATGTTAAGGCATTGAATGAGAAGTTGGATAAGCTGATCTCTAGCTCAGTCCACAATGAAGAAAGTCAACTTTGTGTCTGCTGAAGAGATGGAACCAGTCCAAGAAGGGGAGGATACACAATTTGCTGAAGTGTGCTACATGAGCAATGGGCAAGGAGGTTACAACAAAGGATACTATAATTACAAGTCCAACCCAGCCATGTCATACCGAAACACTGATGTTGCTAACCCTCAGGACCAGGTCTATCCTCAACAACAGCAAGCTCGATCGAGTCAAGCCCCACAACATGGGTATGGTCAAAAGAACAATTACCAAGGCCCCAAGGGACTTTTCCTGGTCAGCAAATGCACATACCACCTGGCTTTCCCCACCAACCACCCCAGCCTGCACCTACAAGAGCTGAAAGAATGAGCTCAAGGCATGCTGAAACAATTGCTTCAAGGGCAAGCTGATGGTGTTGTGGACACAAGCAAGAAGCTAGCTGAAATAACTCCAAGATTGAGAATCTCAACACAAGAGTGTACTCTCTGGAGAATCATGCTTCTTCTGTTGCTGCTGCTACAAAGCAAGGACAACTACCTGGTAAAGCTATTCAGAACCCCAAGGAACAGTGCAAGGTCATCTTCACTCAAGAAGGACTTGATGAAGAAGAGGATCAAGAGAGAGTCATGGAAGAGTTTTGTTTGCTGCTGAATGATGAAGAGATTGTTGCTGCTGAGGCTCCTGGAGTCCAGATTGATCAACCTGAAGTGCAGCACCTACTGTAGCCTTCACACTTCACCAGTTGAGCTCGCACAACAAGCTCGATCGGCAGCTCGATCGAGTCGAACTCTAGCTCGATCGAGTCAGACCTCATCTATCTCAAGCCGATTTTGCTTGATCCTTACCAGCCAGTTGACACTTCCTCAGCCGCCTACTCAGTCAAGCCATAAGGAAGTGATTCACAAGTTCAGAAGAGACCTAGTGAGATTGGAATTGAGTTGCCTTCTATGGAAAGCATGAGTGAGGCATTTGAGCAAATGAAGTGATTCAAGATGTTATGGCCAACAAGGATAAAGTTTCAGAGCTTCTGGAGTCTACTCACAAATCAACCTGCTTACCACCCACTTTCTTACCAAAGGTGAAGGATCAAGGGAAATTCACTCTCCCTTGCACACTTGGGCATCTTGAGCTTGACAATGCCTTGGTGGATTCTGGAGCAAGCATCAATCTGATCTCTCTCTCAATGGCAGAAAAGCTAGGCATTGCTGGAGCATTGCAGCGCCCTACTACTTCAATCATGTTTGGAGATGCAACTTCTAAGTCTCCTCTTGTGTTCAAGAACTATCACTTGAAAATAGGAGAATCACTACAGGAAATGTGGGTATTAATAGCGGCCGTTAAACGCTATGAGTTCAAAAATATAGCGTTTCCTAAAATACTCTGACATCGCCCGTTATAGTAGGTCAGACACTTTTAATAGCGGATTTTTGGTGTGCTATAGATAACTATACAACGATAGCGTTGTCTGCTGTGCAATTGTTAATATTTATAATAACGTTATCCAAATGTTATTAAAACTCATTAATTTGAATTTACGGATAGCAAAGATAGCAAATGTTTCGTGTTATTATTTTGTTTTTAAATTTAAATTAATACAAAATATATAAATATTCAAATGTTTCGAAAACCATAACAAATTTTATTGTTGACAAAAACCACAAACACCTATCAATCTACCACTAACAAGCCTTCACAATCATCCCTAACATAAACACTATCATTATCACAAGCTTCATCATCCAAATCATCGAGTTCTTGGATAGGCAAAGGTGCACCACTTAAATTCTCTTCTGTTTCCAACTCATGATAGCCTCTAGGTGGTTCTCTCATAACAACATACCAATTTGAATTATCATCTTCCCTAGAGTAGAAAACCTGTTTTGCTTGAGAAGGTAGAATGAATGGATCTTTCAAATAGGCTGTTTGGTTCATATGAAGGTTGACAAGAGTGAAACCATCTTCCTCCTTCACACCATTCCCTGTGTTGGCCCAATTGCATCTAAACAGCGGCACTTTGAACATGTGATAGTCCATAAGTAAAATCTCCTTTATCACTCCATAATATGTAAGTATATCAGTGACTTGTCTCATATCTCGAGCACTTGATCTACACATGCTAAATGCTTCATAAGTTACTCCACTGTTTTGTGTCTTCCGCTTAACCGCATCTGTATGAAACCGTTGCCCATTAACGATAAATCCTTTATGTGCTACAACAACATTTCTTGGTCCAAATGCCAACCACCTTATCTCTTTAGAATGACTATTTGTTGAGTCTGAATGAATCTGCCACAGTAAAATCAGAACTTCATCATCAAGCTGAAGTACTAAAATGACCAGTCATCAAGATACAACCTAAGCTAACCAGTCACTAAGCAAAACATGATCATGAAGCTAGCTAACAATTCATTGCGGAAAACCAGTCATCAAGCTACAAGCTAAGCTAACCAGTCATTAAGCAAAACATGAGCATATATGAAGCTAACAATCTGTGCCAAGAAAACCATTCATCAAGCTACAAGATAAGCTAACAATCCGTTCCAAGAAAACCAGTAATCAAGCTACAAGATAAGCTAACCAGTCATCAAGCAAAATATCATCACGAAGCTAACAAGCTAATCAGTCTATTTAACAAGCTGTATAACAAATAATCAAGAAGACAAGTTGCATCTGGAAACCTTTATTTTAAGCCATTGTGCAAACTGCTCAGTATGGTTTTTCCACAACAAAGTTTCATTTTTAGCACATCGAGCATCATTAGCTTGTAATTCTTCCAAATGCTTCCTGATTTTACATTAACACATCAATTTTGAGAATGAAATTATAATAATAATTAGTAGATGAAACATAAAGCGTAACCTCTTACTCGACATAAGGATTCAAAGATGCCATGTTCATTAGCACATAGCGATGTGCAGTGTCTCTATCTTTATCTGATAGAGTAACTTCTATACCCTTCTGCAGAGGTCGACCTTCAATCACGCTTCTATCAGCCTCAATATCTTCATTGCGGTTAACTGTTTCTTGAACTGGTACTGAATCTTTAAGGAACTCTAAACAAAATGCAACGCATTCTCCAGCTAAATACCCCTCAGCCATACATGCTTCTGGCCTTGCATGATTCTTAACAAAAGCCTTAAATGTTTTCATGTACCTATCACTCAGTCAAGAAATGAATATTAGTTGAACATAATTGCAGGAAATACATATATTGAAGCAAATGAGTACATCAAACCTTTCGAAGGGATACATCCAGCGGAAGTGGACTGGTCCTCCCAAACGTGCCTCTTTTGATAGATGTATTGGAAGGTGGAACATGATATCAAAAAGGGAAGGAGGGAAGAAGCGCTCCAGTTGACACATTGTTTCCACAAACTCTGTCTCCATTGTCATAAGTTTCTCTGGGTCGATGATGCACTGACACAACCTGTTGAAGTAACTGCATAATCTACTTATGGCAATCCTAGGACCCTTATGTAGCAACCCTCTTAATGCAGCCGGTAACAAGTTCTGGACTAGGACATGATGATCATGCGACTTTAAACTACCTATATTTGGAGGGTTAACTGAAACACTATTCGCAATATTTCCACAATAACCATCAGGACCTCTAAACTTAGATAACCTTTGGCAGAAAATGGTCTTCTCTTTCTTGGATAACCAATAGGCTGCTGAGGTAAGTATGTTTTCTTTCCCCTGACCTCTGTGTGCAAGTGATTTCTGATTCCAATATCTTCTAAGTCTTTTCTTGCTTTCAAACCATCCTTTGACTTAGCACTTTGCATCAAGATAGACAATATAGCATCCGACACATTTTTTTCTACATGCATAACATCAATATTGTGACGAACAGGCAAATCCTAACACATTAAAGAAGAAACTGTTAGGCTTATTCAGATCCAACAATAAGAGAATATAGTTCAATTACTTTACTTTACCTTCCAGTAAGGTAGTTCAAAGAATATTGATCTCTTCTTCCACCGCCATAGATCATTCGATTCTTCACACTCTTCTTCTTGAACCACCTCATCATCTTCCAACTCAGCTCTTTTTCTTTTATTTTCCTTGTCTAGAGGTTTTCCAAAATCATTCCTAAAAGCTTGAAGTGTCTGATATATTTCATCGCCAGTTTGTATCCTTTTGGCATTCCCTTCCTCAACAGTGTTGTCAAACCAAGCTTTTTTATATCTGTAACGATGGCCCGGCGGCAGTCTCTTTCTGTTCCCCATATAGACAAACTTACGGCTAAACTTAAGCCATCTGGAAGGTGTATCCTTTCCACATACATTGCAGGCTTGTTTCCCCTTCACTTTACATCCAGACAATGTTCCTAAGGCTGGATAGTCACTGATACTCCAAAGCAGCATGGCTCTAAGTGTGAAATTCTCCTTCGCAAATGAGTCATAGACTTCAATACCCTCAGCCCACAAATCTTTTAGATCGTCTATCAGTGGAGCCAAGTAAACATCTATGTTATTACCAGGAGCTGTTGGACCAGGGATCTACAAAGTCAACATTATATTCTCAGCCTTCATACACATAGTCGGAGGCGTGTTATAGTTCACCAACAACACTGGCCATGTGCTGTGATTGGTGTTTTGCATGGAGAAAGGGTTCATCCCATCTGTAGAAATCCCAAGGCGAAGATTCCTTGGTTCAGCAGAAAAGTCTGGCCATTTAGCATTCACTTGTGCCCAAGATATAGAATCAACCGGGTGTCACATTGTACCATCTTCAGTGCCATTGGTATAGTGCCACCGCAAATCTTCAGCCATCTTGTTTGATCTAAACATCCTCCTAAATCTGTCCTTGATTGGAAAATATCTAAGGACCTTTGTTGGAATCCCAACCTTTATCTCATTACTGTGCTTATCCTTTTCCCATCTTGAAACTTTGCATCTTGGACAGCTATCTAACTTCTCAAACTCCTTCCTATATAGAATGCAATCATTCTTGCAAGCATGAATACTTTGGTATCCGAAACCAAATATCTTCAGAATTTTTTTGATTGTAGCTAAACTCTTCGGAAGTACATTGTCTTCAGGTAGTATGTCCTTTATTAAATCCAACAGCTGATCAAAGTAGTTCTCTGACACACCACTCTTAACCTTGAATCTGTAAAGTCCCATAATTGCTGAAACCTTTGTGTATTTGATAAAATCAGAGTACAATGGAGTTTCAGCTTCTCTTAACTTTTTCTTAAACTGAGTTTCCTCTACTGCTTCATCGTCGTTTGCCTCTAATGCTTCATTACCATTCGTCTGATTTGGTTCACCTTCATTCATAGAGAATGCTGTCTTAAACAACTCAAATGCCTCTGTTTCATGTCGACGACCACTGTCTTCTGTAGATGCTCTTTTTTCACCATGAATACTCCAACAAGAAGTCTTATACTTCTTATCCATACCCCTTATCACTAGATGCTCAACAATTTCCTCTACCGACTGATGGCATAAATTGCGGCAATCTCTACATGGGCATAGCATTTCAGACAGATTGCCCAATCTTCTTGCTGATGAATTGGCGAATTTCGTTGCTCCTTCTAAGTACTCGATACTATTCCTACATTGTAAATTGGAAAATAATTTAGATTTCTTTCAATCGATTAATATAAGTAAGCTCCATAGAATTTAGTGTATCCCTTGGCAGCGAAATCCACGTCTTATCCATTTGGTAACGATGGAGATGGATCCGTTCTGAAACGATTTGCTGAACTCAAATCAATTTGGGGGAATTTTTGGTAAACCCTAAAGATGAGTTGTGTTCTGAAATTTTTATATGTTCTTTTCACCGCGAAATCACATAACAAAAATGAACGGCTCGGATCAAAATTAGTGAAACGAATCAAACGGTCTAGGTTCAATGACCTTGCAATCTCGGAGGTTAGTCACCATTGGCTTAGAACAATGATCAGATCAAATTAGCGAGACAGATCAACGGTGTAGATTTCGCCTATATTGCAATCTTGGAGGTTACTTCTCATTGGCTAATAGTTGTTTTTTCGTTTAAAATCAGAAAATTAGTATATAAAATATGTTATTAATGAAAAAATATAATTTTTTTTTTTAAATTATCAATATAACTATTTCAATTTTAGAATATTATTTCTTATAAATATAAAATTTTAAAATTAAAAAAAATTAATATAAGTTAGTATACCAACTATCTAAGTTATATGTTCATAAACACTAAGGCTTAGTTTAGGGTATAGGGTTTAAACTTTGGGGTTTATATTTTTTTTTTACTTTAGTGTTTATGTTTTATACTTAAGGATTTAGAATTTTAACTTTCTGTTTGAGGTTTAGAGTTTTAACTTTCGGTTTGAGGTTTAGAGTTTTAACTTTCTGTTTGAGGTTTAGAGTTTTAACTACAATGTTTGAGGTTTAGGGTTTAGGCACAACAATACAAATTTCCAGCACCAGTTTAATTAGCCATGATTTCACAATTAATCTCGAAACTCTAAATTGATGTCCATCTTTCAAAATCAAATTCCAACAATTAGCAACATTGATAATTATGAGCATTTGAGAGAAATTAGACAAACAATACCAAGTTTTATCATTAACCAGAATAAAACTTCATTACAATACCAAAACACAATAACCGTTTCAGCAATACCGACAATTGTCTAAATTTCACACAAACTTTATTTTATCATTTGGCCATGCTACAATTGAACCTATGGCATCAGAAATTTATTCAATCTCTGAATTTGGCCTCCAAACCTTTGCATTACCAATCTTAGCCACTTCAACCCAGACCTTGCTTGCATTTGGACCTAGAGGTACATGATGGCACAAGTCGTTCGGATCTGTTGAAACTACTCTTCCTTCAGCTACCTTACGGCCAGAGTTGCTGCAATCTAAAAGAAAACACTTCTGCTTTGGACTTTTGGTGGAACTATTGCTGCATGGACTCTACAACTCAAAGAAAATAATAGAAGCAAGTTTCAACATCAATGAAAGTTCCAACATCAATCAAAGGTGCAAAAATGATATAACTTAATTTCAGTAACATACCTGGGCTTTAGGTAGTGTTGCATCTGTAGTGGTTGCAGCCGTGACGTCAATCTTTAGGACTGGCCATGCGATTTTCTCGTTAATTGCATCACCAATTAAACTACTATCAGTAGTTGGCCTCCACAAATGAGCATTATCATTGAACACCTTCACAACTTCAATACAAACAGCACTTGGACCTAGAGGTATATTGTTAACCTTCTCTTTGGAGTTAGATGAGCACACAACACCTTCAGCAATAACCTCATCGTCTTTATTAGTCCAATCATATATTTTGCATCTTCGAGTTTCACCTTCCTTGTTTTGCTAAAATG
>CACVBM020001191.1:0-111262 GCA_902728155.2 Microthlaspi erraticum
GCCCACGCCTGTGAAGGTTCACGCTCATCCGGAATCACACAGAAACTAGATGAACGCCTTCACCCGGGCACTACAGTCCATCGCGGTACCCGGTTCATCCTTCCATCTATTGGCCTTACTGGCGCACCATGCCAATGTCTGGTTGGATCCCATATCGTCATATGGTACCATACTCGGCCAAGGCAGCTGACCAGGTTATCCTCCGAGTCTTCCTCCCTTCATGCACAGCCTCCTCGCTGCCAATCCGGTTGGGCTCTGACGTGCGAGAATGCGCTTGACTACACCTTCCTAGACAACATGTGGTTAGACACGCCACATGTTCTCAGTACTTAGCATATGGGCCTTTACGCACCACTATGCCTCATACCCTCGGTTCTGCGGCAGAGCTTCCCTTGCCTCGGAAGAGTACCCACACGAACCTCGAAAGATCTGGCGGCTCAGCCGTCCGTGATCTTTCCACATCGGAGTCATACTCAACATATGGGCCTTACGCACCACCATGTTAGCATGCACTCGAGGTTTAGCGGCATAGCCATGCTATAACCCCACAACCGATGCATCTATGAGATTTGGCGGCATAGCCATCCACAATCTCACATCACCTAATGTATAGATATGCATCTACACTAACAAGATCTGATGGCATAACCTTCCCCGAAGGTTACCCATCACAATCTTACACAGAAAAGAGATCTGTTGGCATATCCTTCCCGAAGGTTACCCAACACAACCTCACACACAAAAGAGATCTGGCGGCCTAACCTTCCCCGAAGGTTACCCGACACAACCTCACAACACAAGAGATTTGACGGCATAACTTCTCTCCCTAGAAGATTACCCATCACAACCTCACAACAATGCAAACCTGCATATAAACACACAAGAGATCTGACGGCATAACTTCTCTCCTAGAAGATTACCATCACAACCTCACAACACATTATATAAATTTCTGCAGCATAACTCTCCACAATTTTTACTAAACCTTATTGTTTAGAGAGTTATACTACAGAACCAATAACCAATATGAACAGAAAGCATCTCCCATGCTTTGGTGTTCATACAACCTGCATACACAAACAAAGATCCAAAAGACTAAAACTATAACACCAAGACTCACCACTTTAAGAAGACTTCAAGATCCTCCTAGCTTTCCTTAAGCTTTGATCTTGACCTACTCTAATCTTCCACTAACCTCACTTAATTAAGAAAACTTTCTTAATTACTCTCTAATCACTTTTCAGGTGCTCTCTAGCTTTGGGAATGGAATGGTTTGGACTTGGGGCTGGAGGAGCGTATTTATAGGAGTTCAGGAGGCTGCCTGGCTTCTTGGGACGTCTCCAGTCATGCGCAGACACATGGAGACCTAGGCCTAGCATAGCTTTGCTTGGTGGCAACCTACACTGCCTCAGAACGCGACATCCAGGCGGTCTAGGCTAGGTAGCTTTGATTGGTGGCCTCTAGGGCGTCTCAGGACATGACACACGTCATTCCTATCCCCTCTCAATGCTCATCCAATGAGCCGACTTCCCCCAAGCATGTGGTGTGATCGTCCGATTGGTTATAACTCATCTTATCCATTAAGATGCTGGGTGCTTCTGTCTGATTGGTCAGCTCTTGATCCAATCCGTTTCTGCATCTCTCCACTTGCTTCTCATCCACTCCTGAAGCTTCTCCTCTCTCTCAGTGGTTGGTGTTGCATCCTGATTCGTCCAAGTCCATTTCGTCTCCATTGAGCACTTCTGTGTCTCCGTCTGATTGGTTTGGACAATTCTTGTCTCTCATGAGCAGCTGGGTGTCTCTCCCTGATAGCATTAGGTCTTCTTGGAGTTTATCCACGCCCTCTCTCCTCCATAGCAGCTGGTGTCGTTGCCCAATTGGTTTAGGCTTGCTTCGTCTTCATTCAGTAGCTGGATGTTGCTACATGATTGGCCCGTCTTAGAAGCTGCTGTGTATCTCCATTTGATTCGTCCATTTCTGGATAAGATCATCCAATAAGAATGCTTATCCACGGCTCACTCTCTCCTAGCAGGTAGTGTTGACGCACGATTGGTCCAACACAATTTCGTCCCATTCCAATAGCTCAATGTCTCTACTTGATTGGCTGAATGGTTTTGGCTCCATTGTAGTAGCTGCATGTCTTCTCCATATTGGTTATGATCATCCTTATCTTCTCCAAGTAGCTGGTGTCACCACTTGATTGGCTTAGAACAAGATTGCTCCAATGTACGTTTCCTCGTCCAGAGGGTTTCGTACGTTTCCCTGTCTGGAGGGTTTCGTCCCCGTCGTGCTTGAGAATTAAAATCTCCTATTTTAATCCTTCTCTCATTTCCATGTTTCTGAGCTTCCACATAGTTGCTTGGAAATGTGCGGAATACCTCCATCCCGAACATTTACGTTCTTGCAGTCGTTGCGGGATAGATCTTGGGCGTCCGTCCCATCTCTCAATCTGCTCGTCCGATTTGCATTCTGCTTCGACCAAACTTCTTAGAATGGTCTCTTATGTCGTCCAAACTCTTCTCTTCTTGATTTGGAGAACTTTGATATTTCGTCGTCCTGTTGACTCTTCCCATGTTCGTACAATGATCGTCCCACCTGGACAATCTTGCTGTATCTTCACTTCTGCTCGATCGTTCTTGATCCTGTCTTGATCCAAGTCTTCGTTGTGATCTCTGGATTAGATCCCACGTCTTTGTCTTCCAATCCCAGAGTGTTGATCTTCCCATCCCGGCCTTTGGGATGTTTTAGGTCTTGATACGGGGTATCACATTCTCCCCCCCCTTAATAGAATTCGTCCCCGAATTCCAGTTGTAGAGAGTAGGAACGTTCCATTGTTCCGGTGTCTCTCCCATCTTTGAAGATGCCTTGCCTCCTCTTACTCTGTCTTCACGTTGTCCCCTTGCAGACTCCTCTTACTCTGTCTTCACGTTGTCCCCTTGCAGACTCCTCTTCCACTGATCTCCTCTGATCCTCCTTGCTCAAATCTCCATTCCCATAACCATCCATCCCGGCTTTAACTATGGGTTATCTAATGTCAAAACCGTACCTTAACCAACACTTCCCTGTTGGTCTTGATCCCGGTCTGACCACTCTAGCGAGGTTCTCCTAACTTCGCTAACCACCTAACCTCTTACTCAAGGATTTTCCGTCCTAGCTTTATTTCCCTCTTGGAAACAGCATTCACGGAATTTCCTTCTATTAACACATCGCTTCCCTTTAAGGGTTCCACTCGATGTGCTAATACCCAAAACTACTTTACCAGAACCACTTGGTTCCAAGGATATCCGCTCTAGTTTCATTTCCCCCTGGAAATAGAAACATCGGAATCTCCTTTCACCACATCGTTTCCCAAAACATGGGTTTCCTAAACGATGTCTCTACCAAACTCAACTTAAACCACTAAACAATCCTACTTACTATACCAAGCAAGCAAGAAAATAAACCATTCAAAGATTGAGTTAGAACCCGAAAAATACCTTTTCTCGGCATGTGGTTTAGGGTTCCTAAACTCTATCTTACATTCTACGGCTTCCACTCCCTGGTCGCCTCTCTCTCCTTGTGGTTGAGCGGGTGGGTTGACTAGTACTGGGGCAGTTCCTTGGACAGTCTGCTGAGAAATGGCCTTTCTCTCCACAAGTAAGGCAAATGTTCTGCCTTTCATTCATCCTTGATCTAGCTCGCACATTGGGACATGCTCGGCTATGATGTCCCGTCCTTCCACATTGATCGCATGGTAGCGTGACTTGAGACGGTGCTGGGACTCTCATCCTCGCGAGTCTTCTGGGAGGCCTTCCCCTTTGGCGTGACACAGTTTGCTCTTGGCCATTACCCTCTGTTCTGAGATTCTCCAATTCTGTGGCGATTATCTCGTCCCACCTTCTTGCTAAGTTAAGACCTTCATCATCTTGTGGCCATTCATTCTCTCCGGTACCTTCCTCCGTGGTTTGGTTAAGATCCGGTATTTGATATTCATTGCCTGCCACCGAGTTTGGTGCATCTTGTTCTCCATACATTGTACACCACATTGCATTAGCTTCTCCTTGATCTTGAGGTATGCTTCCTTCTCCATGCTCCATTGATGATGTGTATCCAGCGATCTCGTTGAGTTTCCTTGTCCAGTACGTGGGTGATACGTTCTGGTGTCCAAGATAATCCTCCCATGTTGGTTCCGGCGTATCCGGTTCTTCAGGTTGGTTTGTGAAGACTTCACTATTGACTTGAACTGCAACGGCTGGATCATTGCTTTCTACACCCAGTGGTAATGAACGGGTACACGTAGTCCGTTGGATTCTCCTCCGTTGGCATGTACGGGTATACTCCACCTCCCGGTGCAAATACATGCGGCATTGGTATATGCGGTAGAACACTTGGTGGACTATCTCTATCCCAAGAGTTTGGTGTAGTCTCGCCTGAACTGATCTCTATGATCTGAGTAGATGGCACTACTCTCTCCTCCTCAGGGTAATGTACTGGCCAAGTCATGTGTTCGCCATACTCATTCACCATTGTGCTGGGCTGCACGTTGTCTCTCGGCATAAGATATACGTCCTCGTCCCAATCACTGCTGCTATCATGATCTGTTAGTGTCTGCTGTTCCAAGTCCGTCACTACGATCCAGTGCTCCGAATTGCTCGACGGTTCTGAGCTCGACGATCCAGACTCAGCTGTCCACACTTGCCCAGTACTAAACCACGACCCCTCATCATCCACAAACCAGTCACTCATGACTTCAAGCTATCACCACAAAGCAAACATTAGGGTTCCTATTCAACACAATCTATCCCATGGATGATCCACATCCATCTATTCTATGGATGATCAACACCCATAGACACCTCAAACATGGCTTACCACATTGCACAATGTTACCATAACCTCTATACTGACCATGCAACAATCAAACAAGAACATGCATGATCGATTGGTCCAACACAATTTCGTCCCATTCCAATAGATCAATGTCTCTACATGAATGGCTGAATGGTTTTGGCTCCATTGTAGTAGCTGCATGTCTTCTCCATAATGGTTATGATCATCCTTATCTTCTCCAAGTATCTGGTGTCACCACTTGGTTGGCTTAGAACAAGATTGCTCCAAATGTACGTTTCCTCGTCCAGAGGGTTTCGTACGTTTCCCTGTCTAGAGGGTTTCGTCCCCGTCGTGCTTGAGAATTAAAATCTCCTATTGTGATCCTTCTCTCATTTCCATGTTTCTGAGCTTCCACGTAGTTGCTTGGAAATGTGCAGAATACCTCCATCCCGAACATTTACGCTTCTTGCAGTCGTTGAGGGATAGATCTTGGCCGTCCGTCCCATCTCTCAATCTGCTCGTCCGATTTGCATTCTGCTTCGACCAAACTTCTTAGAATGGTCTCTTATGTCGTCCAAACTCTTCTCTTCTTGATTTGGAGAACTTTGATATTTCGTCGTCCTGTTGACTCTTCCCATGTTCGTACAATGATCGTCCCACCTGGACAATCTTGCTGTATCTTCACTTCTGCTCGATTGTTCTTGATCCTGTCTTGATCCAAGTCTTCGTTGTGATCTCTGGATTAGATCCAACGTCTTTGTCTTCCAATCCCAGAGTGTTGATCTTCCCATCCCGGCCTTTGGGATGTTTTAGGTCTTGATACGGGGTATCACACTGCCGGTTTAAACACAACACCTTATGCTAAGCAAAGCCAAGAAAGGTTCTCACATTCGCACAAGAGATAATATGGGGTTTGAAATGAAAAAGGCTTAGGTTTAAGGTGTGGTAACTGTCTCAAAGATAGAGATCAGCTATCTGGACAAGCAAAAGGGATATGAAAATGGTAAAGAATGTCCAGATATGTATGTGGTAGCCATGAGTTGAAATCAAATGCAAGCATTGGTAATTAAAGATCAAGTTATGGTTCAAATAGATAGGGAAATGCATCAAATCACAGCAATGGTTGAATGAGATGTGCATGCAGTGATATGATCAAGATAAACATGGTTCTTGCTGCTCAATCAATCTCACCCTAATGCACAAAAGAATCTAAAAACAGGGCACTCAAGAAATCGCAAAAGATGGACAAGTTTTCAAAGTCAAATCAACAATGCAAGTGAAAAATGCAATCCTAAACAAGTCTAACAAATATGAATGCAAAAAGATGAAAATATTTTTGGATTTTTTGAAAATTTTATGATTTTTTTGGTTTTTCTATGCAAAAGATAAATGAAAAACTAAGAACAAAGAAAACAAGGTTAAATCATCTCTTGAACCCTCCCCCAAACTTAAATCACACAGTCCCTTGTGTGAGAAAAATTTAGTGAAAGATTCAAGAGGGCAAAACCAAGAAAAACAAGAACAAATGCAAGAAAATATGAAATGGTATATACAAGGGTTGGTGTTTGGATACCTCAGTGCCCCCCAAAGAACTGGGAGGCTAGGTCGTGGTCTGGAGATGGGTAGACGGCCATCAGGAGCACTCCACTCAACTGGGTTCGGCTCACTCGATCGAGCTTGTGGCTCCTCTTCTTCCTCTTCTTCTTCATCTTCAAAGTGGGTGTGGCTTCCTTGGCCTTGGTGGAGCTTGTGCTCGCTCGAAGCGGTTGTAGGGAGTCCAGCGGTCTGAGAGAAGTCCTGGTACGGGTGGATCGTACTCGAATCCGGGGTTCTCAAACAGGGGCTCCTCCAGGTCAACTCGACCCTCAGCTCGATCGAGTTGAGTTTCCTCTGTTTGGACTCGATCGAGTCCGGTGGTCGAGCTGGAGCGTCTGGCCTTGGAGTCTTCCTCCTTCTCTGCTGGGAGTTGTCTTCTCCTTCCCTTGGCTCGAAAGAAGAGGCTCTGTGAGGCTCTTGGGCAGGGAGCCTCCTTTGAGTGGTGAGGAGTGATCTACTCCTAGGGAAAGTGGGGCCTTGGACTTCTTCTTGCTTGAAGAACCAGAAACTTTCTTCTCCAAACTCTTGATCTTGCTCACCATCTTGTCCATGGACTTTTGCATCTTTCCATGGCTTTCCCTTGCCACTTGTTGAACCTTTGGAGAAGTCCAATCCTCTTGTGGGCAGCCACAACAGAGGGGTTCATCCTTGGAGCCTCATACTCCTCAAAGTAATAGCACTCAGGCTCACCCAAATCCGCACTTCCTGGATCTGATCCTCAGCTTGAGACTCAGCTCGATCCTCAGCTCGATCGAGCTCGGCTCCTCTTCTCGCAAATCCCTTCATGCCCAACTAATGTGTACACAGGGGGTCTGAAATCAATGTTCTCACCTCTACAACTGTGGTGAGCTCTGGGTTGGGCAGGAGAAGCTTGGAGGGCCAGCCAATGGATGGTGAACTTGAATTGGAATCTCCCATCCAACTCCTTGTGCTCAATGAGAGGTTGGTCTTGCAAAACTTGATGTCCATCCAACCTGGTTCAGTGACTTCTCTTGTCCAGTTGACTCCAGCTGCACAAAGATAGGTGTGATGACCCTCCAACACTAAGCTTTCTTCCTCTTGGTGCCTAGTGTTGTAAGCTGTGACTTGTAGGAGAGCTGCTCAAGGAGGGCATGAGTTCCCTGCGTGTGCCCTATCTCCTCTGATCTTCTTCCCATCCTTGTGCGTGAGATGATAGGCTTGATTCCCATGTCAAGGAGCTTCACTTCTCCCTCATTGATTGTCCAGTGGCCTTCCTTGCAAAGAAGGTGTTGGCAAGAGCCTTGTGCACATATCTCAAGCACTGGGCTCCTGATCTGAGCAGCCTTGGACCTTGAGGAAGAGTACCCCTCAGCGATTGTAGCCCAAACCCTTTGGAGTTCCTTTCCTTGATGTTCCACTTGGTTCCTCTCCATAGTGAACCCAAACAAGATCTCCAAGCTGCCTAAAGGTCACCATCTTCTTCTCTCCCTTAGCCAAGAACGTGATCCCCCAATCCTTGGTCCAACTCAGCTCGATCGAGCTCATCAAATGTGGTACCTCATTGAAGCCAAAACTCACAAGTGAGCTCCTTGTAGACTCCATGTGAGAGAAGAACTTGGCCAATGCATGTTCTTGAGACCAACTCCACATCCTCAAAGATCCAAGGGCCTCATGTGTCATCATGTGGGTACTTGGTCTCCACAAAGTCCATGGAGAAGAGAGCATCATAGTGCTCTTGGTACATGGGGAGCTCATCCTCCTCTTGCTCTCTCAGCCTCTTCCATGGCTCATCTTGGTTCCCTCTTGCTCATCTTCTCAACCAATTGGTTCACCTCTTCTCCTTGTTGGAGAGCCATCCCCCTCTTGAACAAGGTTCACTCCAATCTCAAACTCCCCTTGCTCACTCTCACTACTAATGGGTCATTCCTCTTCTTGGTTCTCCTTTCTTCCCTCAACCTCTCACTTCAGACTGCTCCTTCAGAGAGACACATCCCCTGCATCAGATTCTTCCATCTCTGGTTCCTCTCTTCCCTTGTCTATCCCCTTCATCTTGACATCCTCTCTCTCATTCTCCTTGCTTTTCTCCTTTTGCTTCCTGTACAGCTGCTTGCTTCCCTCACCTCTCAACATCTTGAATTGGTTCCTGAAATGCATCAAAATCAAAGAATTAGAGTTGTAATGATCGGTTTGGTCAACTCGACACTCAGCTCGATCGAGTCAAAAAACTCGAGTGACAAACTCGATCGAGCTGGGTGAAAACAGAGTATAACCAAACCTAATTCAAGTATTAAGAGCTGGAAAGGATGCTAATCAATCAAATTGAACCAAGAACAACTAGTAAATGGAACAATGAGCAATTCTAGTGAAACAAAGCATCTTAACCAATACCAAACTCAAATTCAATTTTCAAGCACATGCAACAAGTTTAAAGGAAAACAGAGGTGAGGTGAGGCAAATTCAAGATATACAAGCAGAGGAAAATAAAGCAATTACTCAAGAACAAGTCCACAAGGGACACATGCAATCAAAAATCAAAGAGGAAACAAGCAATAATGGAAATCGAGATGAAGAATCAAGGGTTTTAAGGGTTCATACCTTGCTTGAATGATGAATTGAAGAACAGTAAACTAAAACCCAAGCAAAACAATGAAGAACAAGAGGAAATCGCAAAAACTTAAGAGAGAAAGATTGAAAATCGATTTTTCTTGTGGTGAAGAGAGAGAGAGATGAGTTTCAGAAATTTAAGAGTGTGGGAGAGTGGAGAAGGTGGATTCGATCGAGTTATGGGGAAGAGGGTGTTTGAGATGTGTGGTTGAGATTAAAAGATGAAATAAAGAGGGAACAAGAAGCTAGGGATTTCTGATCAATTAGGGTAGTGGGGGACCAAAATCAGCTTGTGGGACCCACTCCCTTGACCAAGAAAACGGTTATGAATTTGAAATTCAAAAACTTACCTCGGTCGAGTTGAGGAACTCGATCGAGTTGCCCTGGTTTCTAGCTCGATCGAGCTGTCGGTCGAGCTGGCTCCTTGACACCTAAACTTAACTTATTGAAAGGTTAAAACACAAAATAGATAGAAATTGCATAAATAGAATATGTACAAGGATAAACATGGGACTTCCTCCCAAGTGAGCTTGTTTAAGGTCCCATAGCTTGACCTTTACCTTTTAGGCATTGGTTGAGCTAGTCCCACCATCAAGGGTGATAGTGAGGACTTGAGACAGAAGCTCCTTTAGCTTGGTTGGGTCCCTGGACTGTTCTGAAGTCACCAAGGCCTTGGCTCTAGAGAATGGCCTTGATCTCCCCTTGTACCTTATCTTGTACTCAATCTTCCCATTTTCAAACTTGGTGGGGAACAAAGTCATTGTGAGCTGAGATGGCTTG
The DNA here is from genome assembly GCA_902728155.2 of Microthlaspi erraticum. Lineage (NCBI taxonomy): Eukaryota > Viridiplantae > Streptophyta > Magnoliopsida > Brassicales > Brassicaceae > Microthlaspi > Microthlaspi erraticum. The sequence continues at coordinate 9,751 of CACVBM020001191.1, forward strand.
ACTGAAGGGGCCTGAGCTGGTGGATCCTTTCTTTTATCACCTGGTCTTGCCTTAGAGGCTGCATCCTCCCCTTCTTTTAGAGCCCTTCCTAGTGGCTCATCAAACAAAGCTTGAAGGCTCTCTTCATCAAGCACACAAGGGGCTTGAACAAGTCTCAGCTCTTGGCCTATCAGATCGTGGTTTCTCAACTCTAGCCCTCTCAAGACGTGGCTTCTCAATCCTTGGTCCTCTCTCATCCTTATCCTTCCCAACTCTTGGTTCCTTGTCAACCCTTTCCTTCACAACCTTTGTAGCTCCATGACTCTTAGAACTGAGATTGGTACTGTCAATTGTGGCACAAAAGTCTGAACCTCTAGGCTGCAAGCGATATGACACCAAACTATTCACCTTGTGAAGGATCACTTCTTGCTTGTGAAAGTCTATTGAAGCGCCAACTGTACTAAGGAAAGGGGTTCCCAATAACAGAGGTAAATCCTTCTCTTCTTCCATTTCCATCACAGTGAGATCAGTTTGGATGATGCATTCTCCAATTTTCAAGTGATAGTTCTTGAACACTCCAAGAGGAGACTTAGAAGTTGCATCTCCAAACATGATTGAAGTAGTAGGGCGCTGCAAGGCTCCAGCAATGCCTAGCTTCTCTGCCATGGAGAGAGAGATCAGATTGATGCTTGCTCCAGAATCCACTAAGGCATTGTCAATCTCAAGATGCCCAAGTGTGCAAGGGAGAGTGAATTTCCCTTGATCCTTGACCTTTGGTAGGAAGGTGGGTGAAGTAAGCAGGTTGAACTGATGAGTAGACTCTTGTAGGACCTCTGAAACTTTATCACTGTTGGCTAGAACATCCTTGACCATTTGCATTTGATCAAATGCCTCACTCATGCTATCCATAGGAGGCAACTCAATTCCAATCCCACTGAGATCTCTTCTGAACTTGTGAATCACTTCCTTGTGACCTTGACTAAGTAGGCGAGACGAGGAAGCGGCAACCGGTTGGTAAGGATCAAGCAAAACAGGCTTCGGACAGAAGAGGTCGGACTCGATCGAGCTGCCGATCGAGCTTGTTGTGCGAGCTCAACTGGTGAAGTGTGAATGGCCACAGTAGGTGCCTGCACTTCTGGTTGATCAATCTGGACTCCAGGAGCCTCAGCAGCAACAATCTCTTCATCATTCAGCAGTAAACAAAAATCTTCAATGACCCTTTCTTGATCCTCTTCTTCAACAAGTCCTTCTTGAGTGAAGATGACCTTGCACTGTTCCTTGGGGTTCTGAATAGCTTTACCAGGTAGTTGTCCTTGCTTTGTAGCAGCAGCAACAGAAGAAGCATGATTCTCCAGAGAGTAAACCCTTGTGTTGAGGTTCTCGATCTTGAGTTTATTTCAGCTAGCTTCTTGCTTGTGTCCACTACCCCATCAGCTTGCCCTTGAAGTAGTTGCTTTAGCATTGCCTTGAGCTCATTCTCTTGTGAAGGTGCAGGCTGGGGTGGTTGGTGGGGGAAGCCTGGTGGGATATTCATTTGTTGTCCAGGGAAAGTGCCTTGTGGTCCTTGGTAATTGTTCTTTTGACCATACCCATGTTGTGGCACCTTGACTCGATCGAGCTGCTTGTTGTTGAGGATAGACTTGGTCCTGAGGGTTAGCAACATCAGTGTTGCGGTATGACATGGCAGGGTTGGACTTGTAATTATAGTATCCTTTGTTGTAACCTCCTTGCCCATTGCTCATGTAGCACACCTCAGCAAATTGTGTATCCTCCCCTTCTTGGACTGGTTCCATCTCCTCAGCAGACACAAAGTTGACTTTCTTCATTGTGGACTGAGCTAGGATCAGCTTATCCAACTTCTCATTCAATGCCTTAACATCTTTTCTCAACTTTTCGTCTGACTCGATCGAGTGGTGGGTCGAGCTCCGGTTGGTGCGATCATACTCTTCTCCATAGCTTCCATTTGAGTTAGCTATGTTCTCCACAAGTTGCCAGCCATCATCTACATCCTGGTTGAGGAAGTTCCCATTGCTAGCTGTGTCTAGCATCTCCCTATACCTAGGCAAGCATCCTCTATAAAGAGTGGAGAGTAGTGATTCATTGTTGAATCCATGGTGTGGGCACTGACTTGTGTAGCCTTTGAACCTCTCCCAAGCCTCTGCGAATGTCTCATTGTTTCGCTGGATGAAGCTGGATATCTCTCCTCTAAGCTTGGCTGTGCGACCGGTGGAGAAAAACTTAGCAAGAAAGGCCTTCTTGCATTCATCCCAAGTGGTGATTGTGCCATGGGGCAAGCTCTTCTCCCATTGGTGAGCTTTGTCAGCTAGAGACATAGGAAAGAGTCTCAGCTTGATGGCATCTTCAGAGACACCATTGATCTTTGTCAAATCACAAAGCCTATCAAACTCATCAAGGTGGTCAATGGGGTCTTCACTTGGCAATCCATGGAACATCTTGTTCTGGACAAGGTTGATCATTCCCAGCTTGATCTCAAAGTTGTGGTTCTGCTCCAATATCTCTTGCTCTAGAAAATAGAGGTCTAAGGGGTTGGATGGATTAGTTTGGCAATGATCCTATGGCCTCCAAGGCTTGATTCTCACTGGCTAACCCCCTGTTTCTGAGATCATCCTTGGTTGATAGCTTTCACCTTGGGAAAGGGTTAGCTAGGCATTGAGAAGCTCAATATCAAGAGAAGCCTTGATACAAGGAGTTTTAAGAGCAAGATTGATTAAGTGTAGCCTTCCTCTGATTGCAAAACCCTGTCTTAGAACCCTAATTCTCTCATTAGCTTGTTAAAGTCGTGCCTTTAGCTTTTTTTCAACTCGACCCTAAACTCGATCGAGCTGGTACTCTGTTCCAACTCGACTCGAGTCCTTGGTCGAGCTGTTGCTCTACTGCTTTATTTACTTTGCATTTCATTTCTGTTTCATTTAGGTTGTTAGTGTTACTTCAAATCTACTGCTTGCTTGACTTTCTGGTTGTTTCATATTCTCATAGAGTGACAAGTTTCCCATTTTGGATTGATAACCTTTACTACATCAACTATGATGGTTAAAGGGAATTGTTGACTGTGTTTGTGTTTGCATCTTACCACCTCATCATTTACCACTGTTGCATTCCACCATCTCATTTCATATCATTTCACATCCACACAAAATCCTATCATCAATTTGGCGCCGTTGCCGATTTGGGAATATTTTGTTGCATTTGAGTTTCAAACATACTTGGACGATCAAGCTATACCACCCCTGTTCTATTGTACTGCTGGGTTTTTGTCTCTTTTTGCAGGTGTATGCGAACTCGATCGAGTCGGTCTACAGAGGACTTGGTCGAGCTAGACTTACAACGGGTAGAAAGAGGGTTCAGAGGTCACAGAGGGTACAAGAGGAACCTGAGGTGCTTGTTGCTGATACAATGGATGTACCAGAGGGGAATGGAAACCCTTTGGGCAATGGACTCGGTCGAGCTAGGCAAACTCGACCGATTGGTCAAGGAGATGCTCCAAACCGCCACCAACAGAGACAAGGGATTGTTCCACCACCAGTGCAGAACCACAACTTTGAGATCAAGCTGGGAATGATCAACCTTGTTCAGAACAAGATGTTCCATGGATTGCCAAGTGAAGACCCCATTGACCACCTTGATGAGTTTGATAGGCTTTGTGATTTGACAAAGATCAATGGTGTCTCTGAAGATGCCATCAAGCTGAGACTCTTTCCTATGTCTCTAGCTGACAAAGCTCACCAATGGGAGAAGAGCTTGCCCCATGGCACAATCACCACTTGGGATGAATGCAAGAAGGCCTTTCTTGCTAAGTTTTTCTCCACCGGTCGCACAGCCAAGCTTAGAGGAGAGATATCCAGCTTCATCCAGCGAAACAATGAGACATTCGCAGAGGCTTGGGAGAGGTTCAAAGGCTACACAAGTCAGTGCCCACACCATGGATTCAACAATGAATCACTACTCTCCACTCTTTATAGAGGATGCTTGCCTAGGTATAGGGAGATGCTAGACACAGCTAGCAATGGGAACTTCCTCAACCAGGATGTAGATGATGGCTGGCAACTTGTGGAGAACATAGCTAACTCAAATGGAAGCTATGGAGAAGAGTATGATCGCACCAATCGGAGCTCGACCCACCACTCGATCGAGTCAGACGAAAAGTTGAGAAAAGATGTTAAGGCATTGAATGAGAAGTTGGATAAGCTGATCTAGCTCAGTCCACAATGAAGAAAGTCAACTTTGTGTCTGCTGAGGAGATGGAACCAGTCCAAGAAGGGGAGGATACACAATTTGCTGAGGTGTGCTACATGAGCAATGGGCAAGGAGGTTACAACAAAGGATACTATAATTACAAGTCCAACCCTGCCATGTCATACCGCAACACTGATGTTGCTAACCCTCAGGACCAAGTCTATCCTCAACAACAAGCAGCTCGATCGAGTCAAGCCACAACATGGGTATGGTCAAAAGAACAATTACCAAGGACCCAAGGCACTTTCCCTGGACAACAAATGAATATCCACCAGGCTTTCCCCACCAACCACCCCAGCCTGCACCTTCACAAGAGAATGAGCTCAAGGCAATGCTAAAGCAACTACTTCAAGGGCAAGCTGATGGGGTAGTGGACACAAGCAAGAAGCTAGCTGAAATAAACTCCAAGATCGAGAATCTCAACACAAGGGTTTACTCTCTGGAGAATCATGCTTCTTCTGTTGCTGCTGCTACAAAGCAAGGACAACTACCTGGTAAAGCTATTCAGAACCCCAAGGAACAGTGCAAGGTCATCTTCACTCAAGAAGGACTTGTTGAAGAAGAGGATCAAGAAAGGGTCATTGAAGATTTTTGTTTACTGCTGAATGATGAAGAGATTGTTGCTGCTGAGGCTCCTGGAGTCCAGATTGATCAACCAGAAGTGCAGGCACCTACTGTGGCCATTCACACTTCACCAGTTGAGCTCGCACAACAAGCTCGATCGGCAGCTCGATCGAGTCGAACTCTAGCTCGATCGAGTCCGACCTCTTCTGTCCCAAACCATTTTGCTTGATCCTTACCAACCGGTTGCCACTTCCTCGTCTCGCCTACTTAGTCAAGGTCACAAGGAAGTGATTCACAAGTTCAGAAGAGATCTCAGTGGGATTGGAATTGAGTTGCCTCCTATGGATAGCATGAGTGAGGCATTTGATCAAATGCAAATGGTCAAGGATGTTCTAGCCAACAGTGATAAAGTTTCAGAGGTCCTGAAGAGTCTACTCATCAGTTCAACCTGCTTACTTCACCCACCTTCCTACCAAAGGTCAAGGATCAAGGGAAATTCACTCTCCCTTGCACACTTGGGCATCTTGAGCTTGACAATGCCTTAGTGGATTCTGGAGCAAGCATCAATCTGATCTCTCTCTCCATGGCAGAGAAGCTAGGCATTGCTGGAGCCTTGCAGCGCCCTACTACTTCAATCATGTTTGGAGATGCAACTTCTAAGTCTCCTCTTGGAGTGTTCAAGAACTATCACTTGAAAATTGGAGAATGCATCATCCAAACTGATCTTACTGTGATGGAAATGGAAGAAGAGAAGGATCTACCTCTGTTATTGGGAACCCCATTCCTTAGTACAGTTGGCGCTTCAATAGACTTTCACAAGCAAGAAGTGATCCTTCACAAGGTGAATAGTTTGGTGTCATATCGCTTGCAGCCTAGAGGTTCAGACTTTTGTGCCACAATTGACAGTACCACTCTCAGTTCTAAGAGTCATGAGCTACAAAGGTTGTGAAGGAAAGGGTTGACAAAGAACCAAGAGTTGGGAAGGATAAGGATGAGAGAGGACCAAGGATTGAGAAGCCACGTCTTGAGAGGGCTAGAGTTGAGAAACCACGTTCTGATAGGCCACGAGCTGATAGACTTGTTCAAGCCCCTTGTGTGCTTGATGAAGAGAGCCTTCAAGCTTTGTTTGATGAGCCACTAGGAAGGGCTCTAAAAGAAGGGGAGGATGTAGCCTCTAAGGCAAGACCAGGGATAAAAGAAAGGATCCACCAGCTCAGGCCCCTTCATCAAGCCATCTCAGCTCACAATGACTTTGTTCCCCACCAAGTTTGAAAATGGGAAGATTGAGTACAAGATAAGGTACAAGGGGAGATCAAGGCCATTCTCTAGAGCCAAGGCCTTGGTGACTTCAGAACAGTCCAGGGACCCAACCAAGCTAAAGGAGCTTCTGTCTCAAGTCCTCACTATCACCCTTGATGGTGGGACTAGCTCAACCAATGCCTAAGAAGGTAAAGGTCAAGCTATGGGACCTTAAACAAGCTCACTTGGGAGGAAGTCCCATGTTTATCCTTGTACATATTCTATTTATGCAATTTCTATCTATTTTATGTTTTAACCTTTCAATAAGTTAAGTTTAGGTGACAAAGGAGCCAGCTCGACCGACAGCTCGATCGAGCTAGAAACCAGGGCAACTCGATCGAGTTCCACAACTCGACCAAGGTAAGTTTTTGAATTTCAAATTTAACCGTTTTCTTGGTCAAGGGAGTGGGTCCCACAAGTTATTTTGGTCCCCCACTACCCTAATTGATCAGAAAAACCCTAGCTTTTGTCCCCTTTATTTCATCTTTTAATCTCAACCACACATCTCAAACACTCCCTCTTCCCCATAACTCGATCGAATCCCACTCTCTCTCTCCCACACTTAAAATTTCTGAAACTCATCTCTCTCTCTCTTCACCACAAGAAAAATCGAATTTCAATCTCTCTCTCTTAAGTTTTTGCGATTTCTTTGTTCTTCATTGTTTGCTTTGGGTTTTAGTTTACTGCTCTTCAATTCATCATTCAAGCAAGGTATGAACCCTAAAACCCTTGATTTCCATCTCGATTTCCTTATTGCTTGTTTCTCTTTGATTTTTGATTGCATGTGTCCCTTGTGGGTTGTTCTTGAGTAATTGCTTTCTTTCTGCTCATATTTGTATAATCTTGTGAATTTGCCTCACCTCACCTCTGTTTTGCCATTAGAACTTGTTGCATGTGCTTGAAAATTGAATTTGAGTTTGGTATTGGTTAAGATGCTTATGTTTTCACTAGAATTGCTCATTGTTCCATTTACTAGTTGTTCTTGGTTCAATTTGATTGATTAGCATCCTTTCCAGCTCTTAATACTTGAATTAGGTTCGGTTATACTCTGTTTTCACCTAGCTCGATCGAGTTTGTCACTCGAGTTTTTTGACTCGATCGAGCTGAGTGTCGAGTTGACCAAACCGATCATTACAACTCTAATTCTTTGTAATCTTTGATGCATTTCAGGTACTTTAGTGAAGAAACAGTGTAACAAGATGACAAACAGTGAGGGAAGTCGCTTCACAGAGGAGAATGGTTGAGGGAATCAAGCAATGCAAGAGAAAGAAGGCTTAAGATGCAAGCCGATTTGGAGAGGATGATCAAAGGATGGAAGAGTCTGATGCAGAGGATATGTCTACTCTGAGGAGAGTCTGAGAGTGAGAGATTGAGGGAAGAAAGGAGGACCAAGAAGAGGAATGACCCCATTAGTAGTGAGAGTGAGCAAGGAGTTTGAGATTGGAGTGAACCTTGTTCAAGAGGAGGGAAATGGCTCTCCAAATGAAGAAGGAAGTGATGAGACTGAGAGTGAAGAGGAAGGAGAAGAGGTGAATCAATTGGTTGATGAAGTGAGCAAGAGAACCAAGATGAGCCATGGAGGAGGCTGAGCAGAGAAGAGGAGGATGAGCTCCCTATGTACCAAGAGCACTACAATGCTCTCTTCTCCATGGACTTTGTGAGACCAAGTACCCACATGATGACACAATGAAGGCCCTTGGAATCTTTGAGGATGTGGAGTTGGTCTCAAGAACATGCACTTGGCCAAGTTCTTCTCTCACATGGAGTCCTACAAGGAGCTCACTTGTGAGTTTTTGGCTTCAATGAGGTACCACATGTATGAAGCTCGATCGAGCTGATTTGGACCAAGGATTGGGATGGATCACGTTCTTGGCTAAGGGAGAGAAGAGATGGTGACCTTTAGGCAGCTTGGAGATCTTGTTTGGGTTCAACTATGGAGAAGGGAACCAAGTGGAACTTCAAGGAAAAGGAACTCCAAAGGTTTGGGCTACAATCGCTGATGGAGTGTACTCTTCCTCAAGGTCCAAGGCTGCTCAGATCAGGAGCCCAGTGCTTGAGATATGTGCACAAGGCACTTGCCAACACCTTCTTTGCAAGGAAGGCACCGGGACAATCAATGAGGGAGGTCAAGCTCTTGACATGGGAATCAAGCCCATCATCTCACGCACAAGGATGGCAAGAGGATCAGAGGGAGAGATCACACAGGGAACTGATGCCTTTCCTTGACCAGCTCTCTCCTACAAGATCACAGCCTACAACACTAGCATCAAAGGGAAGGCTAAGTGTTGGAGGGTCATCACACCTATCTTGTGCAGCTGGAGTGAACAAGATAGAAGCCACTGAACCAGGTTGGATGGACATCAAGTTTTGCAAGACCAACCTCTCATTGAGCACAAGGAGTTGGATGGGAGATTCCAATTCAAGTTCACACATCCATTGGCTGGCCCTCCAAGCTTCTCCTGCCCAACCCAGAGCTCACCACAGTAGTAGGGGTGAGAACATTGACTTCAGACCCCCTGTGTACACATTAGTTGGGCATGAGGATGATTTGCGAGAAGAGGAGCCTGAGCTCGATCGAGCTGAGGATCGAGCTGAGATCAAGCTGAAGATCAGTCCAGGAGAGTGCGGATTTGGGTGAGCCTGAGTGCTATTATTTTGAGGAGTATGAGGCTCCAAGGATGAACCCCTCTGTTGTGGCTGCCCACAAGAGGATTGGACTTCTCCAAAAGTTCAACAAATGGCAAGGGAAAGCCATGAAAGATGCAAAAGTCCATGGACAAGATGGTGAGCAAGATCAAAAGTTTGGAGAAGAAGGTTTCTGGTTCTTCAAGCAAGAAGAAGAAGGTCCCAAGGCCCCCACATTCCCTAGGAGTAGATCACTCCTCACCACTCCAAGGAGGCTCCCTGCCCAAGAGCCTCACAGAGCCTCTTCTTTCGAGCCAAGGGAAGGAGAAGACAACACGCAGAGAAGGAGGAAGACTCCAAGGCCAGACGCTCCAGCTCGACCACCGGACTCGATCGAGTCCAAACAGAGGAAACTCAACTCGATCGAGCTGACGGTCGAGTTGACCTGGAGGAGCCCCAGTTTGAGACCCGGGATTTCGAGTACGATCCAACGCCTTACCAGGACTTCTCCAGACTGGACCCCTACACAGCTTCGAGCAAGCCAGCTCCACCAAGGCCAAGGGAGCCACACACACTTTGAAGATGAAGAAGAGAAGAGAGGAGCCGCAAGCTCGATCGAGTGAGCGAACCCAGTCGAGTGGAGTGCTCCTGATGGCCGTCTACCATCTCCAGACCACGACCTAGCCTCCCAGTTCTTTGGGGGGCACTGAGGTATCCAAACACCAACCCTTGTATATACCATTTCATATTTTCTTGCATTTGTTTTGTTTTTTCTTGGTTTTGCCCTCTTGAATCTTTCACTAAATTTTTCTCACACAAGGGACTGTGTGATTTAAGTTTGGGGGAGGGTTCAAGAGATGATTTAACCTTGTTTTCTTTGTTCTTAGTTTTTCATTCATCTTTTGCATAGAAAAACCAAAAAAATCATAAAATTTTCAAAAAATCCAAAAATATTTTCATCTTTTTGCATTCATATTTGTTAGACTTGTTTAGGATTGCATTTTCACTTGCATTGTTGATTTGACTTTGAAAACTTGTCATCTTTTGCGATTTCTTGAGTGCCCTGTTTTTAGATTCTTTTGTGCATTAGGGTGAGATTGATTGAGCAGCAAGAACCATGTTTATCTTGATCATATCACTGCATGCACATCTCATTCAACCATTGCTGTGATTTGATGCATTTCCCTATCTATTTGAACCATAACTTGATCTTTAATTACCAATGCTTGCATTTGATTTCAACTCATGGCTACCACATACATATCTGGACATTCTTTACCATTTTCATATCCCTTTTGCTTGTCCAGATAGCTGATCTCTATCTTTGAGACAGTTACCACACCTTAAACCTAAGCCTTTTCATTTCAAACCCCATATTATCTCTTGTGCGAATGTGAGAACCTTTCTTGGCTTTGCTTAGCATAAGGTGTTGTGTTTAAACCGGCAGGGGCAGTAGTTCTAGTTGTCTAGTTCTCTTGGGATTGTTTTCAGGCTAAGTTTGGGGGTGCCAACTCGAGCTCGATCGAGTTGGGTGTAAAAACCAGAAAAGTGGTAAAAGTTGGGAAAACCCAAAGGAAAAAGAGTTTAGTTAAGTCCAGGGAGTTGGCAGTGTTAAAAAGGGTCTAGTAAAGGTTTGGGAAGTTAAAAAAGGAAGTAAAAAGGGTTCTAAGTAGAATGAAAAGAAGGCAAAGCCTCAAGTGTCAAAAAGAAAGAAAAGTTCCCTAAGTGTTTAGAAAATCCCAAACCGCTAGATGTTACCTCAAGAAGCCTCTCCCTAGGAAGTTCTTAAAAGAAAAGTGAGCAAAGCTCCTCAGTTTCAAAGGCGAAATGCCAAAAAGGGTAGTTAGGATTTTGTTCTAAAAAGCTCTAAGTGTTGAACTCGATCGAGTTAGGATTAGGCGGCTCGAGCTGCTGTTCTTGCATCATCTTTGGTTCTAACACTTAGCCTTCTGCCAAAGCAAAGCCACTTTCTTGAGAGATCCCTGTTACTAAACCACCATACAAAAGAGACCCTCTTTGTCTCTTAACCCATAAACCCTTGAAACCAAATGAGTTGATTGATCTTGCATGTTTTTGGTTCACTGTTTTTGCTTAATGAATGTTAAAGGGATTTGCTGATTTGAATGCATTGTTTGAGTGACTGTGAAGTGGGATTGATGTTGATAAGCATGGTTAAATCTTAATGAATATCTCTCACCTTGTTGCATTCTAGAATCTCTAAGTTGGACATTTAGCAAATCGCTTTTGAGGACATGTTTTTAAGTGTTGAATCAGCTTTTTTCAAACCTCATCTCTTTCTTGTTCTATTTGTTTGCTTGAGGGCAAGCAAAGTTCAAGTTTGGGGGTGTTGATGTACTTGCATTTTACATAGTTTTAGCACATCTTTTATGCATCTTTTGCATAGTTTTAGCATCCATTTGCATCATATCTTGTTCCTTTTCTCTTCTTATGCATTCATGTAGTTTTAGGTTGCATTTGCATACATATGCATGTTTGGTCCTTTGAAATAGGTCTTTTGGAGCATTCTGGAGCATATGGGACGTGAGGAGCATGGAGGGACTTGGCACATGGACGCAGCTCAACTGGATACGCAAAGGAAGAAGGGAGAAGCCATCTTGAAGACCAGCTCGACCCCTACTCGACCAACCGGTCGAGTTCCTCAACTCGACCGGCCAAGCTTCAACTCGATCGAGCTGAGAAGTCAAAGTCAAACCCGAAAAATGTTGCTTCCCCCTTGACTTTCCTTTGACCCTAAACCTAATCCTCTTTGTATTTAAAGGCTCTAAGCCACGAAAAAACCACCAAGCTTTAGATTATTTTGTTTTAGTTTCTTTTAATTTATTGTCTTTTACTTTTTAGAGCTCTAATCCCATCTTTGTGTTCTTGAAGCTCTTGCTTCTTGAATCCTAGATCCTGGATAATCTCTTTGTATTTGCACTTGCTTATTTCAATAAAAGTTGTTTAATTTCATCTCCTCTTTCTTATGATGTCTCTTTTATTGCATTTGCTTGTGTTTACATTCATGTGTAGTGAGTAGTTACCCATTAGGGTTTGAGATGGGATAGATTAGAGGTTTCATATGCTTAATCCTTCTAGCTTATGGTCTTAATCTAGATTCTCTCTCTTTTGGATAGATCTTAAGGCTACATGACCACTACCCCTGGCTTGTAAGTCCTTAGGCGATTCCCCACACGAAGTGATGGCATTCGCTGGAAAAGATCCACTAAGAGCTCCAATATCTCTTGCTCTAGAAATAGAGGTCTAAGGGGTTGGATGGATTAGTTTGGGCAATGATCCTATGGCCTCCAAGGTTTGATTCTCACTGGCTAACCCCCTGTTTCTGAGATCATTCCTTGGTTGATAGCCTTCACCTTGGGAAAGGGTTGGCTAGGCATTGAGAAGCCCAATATCAAGAGAAGCCTTGATACAAGGAGTTTTAAGAGCTAGATTGATTAAGTGTAGATTCCTCTGATTGCAAAACCCTGTCTTGAACCCTAATTCTCTCTTATCTTGTTAAAGTCGTCACCTTTAGCTGTTTGTCTCAACTCGTCCCTAAACTCGATCGAGCTGGTACTTGTTCTGACTCGACTCGAGTCTTGGTCGAGCTGTACTTCACTGCTTTATTTACTTTTATTGCATTTCATTTCTTTCATTTAGGTTGTTAGTGTTACTTCAAATCTATTACTGCTTGCTTGACTTCCTTGTTGTTTCATATTCTCATAGAGTGACAAGTTTCCCATTTTGGATTGATAACCTCTTGTACTACATGACTATGATGGTTAAGAGGAATTGATTGATTGTGATTGCACCATCTCATCTTTATTCACCCTGTTTGCATTCCACCTCATCTTATCATCTTCATTCATATCATATCACATCCACACAAAATCCTATCATCAACATACCACCTGGCTTTCCCCACCAACCACCCCAGCCTGCTCCCACGCAAGAGAATGAGCTGAAAGCTATGCTGAAACAACTACTTCAAGGGCAAGCTGATGGTGTAGTGGACACAAGCAAAAAGCTAGCTTACATCAACTCCAAGATCGAGAATCTCAACACAGGAGTTTACTCTCTGGAGAATCATGCTTCTTCTGTTGCTGCTGCTACAAAGCAAGGACAACTACCTCGTAAAGCAATTCAGAACCCCAAGGAACAGTGCAAGGTCATCTTCACTCAAGAAGGTCTTGCTGAAGAGGAGGATCAAAAGAGAGTCATGGAAGAGTTTTGTTTACTGCTGAATGATGATTAGATTGTTGTTGCTGAGGCTCCTGGAGTACAGATTGATCAAAAATAAGTGCAAGCACCTACTGTGGCCCTTCACACTTCACCAGCTGAGCTCGCACAACAAGCTCGATCGGCAGTGAGACATGCATTACATCCAAGTAATGATTGTTCACAAAACTCTTTAGGTCTACTTTCGTAGCCTAAAACGATTTGCCCATCAAATATATCCGGAGATATAACAAGCTTTTGGAGAGTATATCAACCTAAAATCAAGTCACTAGTTAGCTACTCTAGCAACAAGCATTAAGCATAAATAAAGATGGAGAACCATAGGGTTTCCCCTTTTAACAATCGATTCAAGATGGCCATTATATCACGTCCTCATTGGAAGGATCCATAATTCAACAATGAGTCTTAGATAGTAGATGAAGTCTCATGAATCCTTAGAGAGAGAGGCGGCGGAATATAGACTAAACCACGCCTCACCCTTAGGGAGAAATCTCTACTTCTAGACTATATAAATTGAAACATGCAAGCTATATACAAATGCAAAAGAAGAAAAGAAAGAAGAAGGAGACCACCTAAGTGGCTCCGAACTTTATTGAATAAGTGTTTCTTGTTATGCGGCTGGTGATTCTTATTACAAGAGGCTAAAAGCAAGTATATATAGGTAGAGAGCGGGTCTAGGTCGGCAAAGTTGAGCGCGCGCAGAAGAGGAAAGTTTCCATTTCTCTTTAGCCGCTTGAGCTTGCTCTCCAAGTTCTTGAATGGGCCGCGTTCAGGCCAATGGAAGCTTCTGGATTGAGTTATGCTAGTGTCAAGACGAGCCAAGGCCTTGGGCGCGGTATCTCGGGCCTCTTGATCCATCAAAGTCTCCATGGGCTCTACTTAGGCGCTCGTCGGACATGTCTTGGTAGAAAATAAGTTCCGGTCCAACGAGTGATCCAAATGACCTCTTTCCACTTCGCCGCGGGTCATGACTCAAATATCTATCTTTCCATATAAGAATCATGACTTTTGGACGTCGGGAAGGCATGAACATGCGGTCGTACTTCGGATGCTCCGGTTTGGTCTTTAGCGAGAAATGTATTTTGGTGCTCTAGACTTGGGAACTTGGTGATTTGACTCTTTTTGCTCCATTTTGACTCTTCTTTGCTATTTTGACCTGAATGATGCTCAAAACCAGAATATACAAGAAAACTACCTCTTGGGCTTAAAAACCACATTATTTGTATTGAAAAATAAAAACATGAAAGATATGGGTATATCAACTCCCCCAGACTTAGCCTTTTGCTTGTCCCCAAGCAAACTAAGAGAGGAAGAGAGGTTTGAAAACGCAAGAACTCTCAAATCATTAGGAAATCCGGGTTGGCTTGGTTTTAGTAATCCACATGAAAGTAGTAGAGGCAAATATTTGAATTAAGAACAAGAGTACATACCATGAGTTTTGCGATTTTTCCAAGGCGGCCCACCTCTCTTTGGACAATCCAATTCACCCTCCTTGACTCCTTTCATTTCTAAAGGTGTGGTCTCAACTAGGGAGTATCGATCAGCCGGCTTTAGACTCTTACTCATCCCCTTGTTTTGGCACTTGTCTTTTTACTCCATGTTTCTCCTCTCTCTCTTCTCACTTCTTTGAGTTGATCATCCCTTTTTTAGGGTAGCGAAGTATTTTTTTATTCAACTCCTTCTCTTTATTATAGAGGTTTTGCTTGGATCTTCCACAGACGCGAGTATTGATGGTGTTTGCCACCGAATCCCCGGTTGCTTGGATTCATAGGCCTTCCATAGACGCGAGTATTGATGGTGTTTGCCACCGAATCCCCGGTTACTTGGACCTTACGCTTTTTCTTTAAATTTGAAGGGGAGAGAGAGGGAAGCACGAACTCACTAAGACTTTTTCATTTGATGGAGAGGATGAGGAATCATGCCATTTGTATGCCAAGCCCCTAGCTGAGAAGATTAAGTTCATTAAGGGCGGAGTCAAGAGTGGATCCTTCTCAAGTCCTTGGAGGTGTGGGCGTTTTTGGTAGATCGATCAACTCATAGTGTCCCTGTGGTAAGATGTATTGCCAAGACTGCTTCAATGGTCACTTAAACGTTAGCACAACAATGGTTAGATCCAAGATAAGGTCATAATCCTTTGACAAAATTTTGACTCAATAAAACGACTCAATGAAATTCAAAAAGAACAAACTTGTTAGTAATCCCCCCAGACTTAACTTGCACCGTCTCGGTGTAAGAAAAATCCAATTAAGAGAGGTAATGATAAATAGAATGGAAAAGTTAGAGTTTGTAGAAAATTGTACCCAAATTTTTGGCCTTTGATGTGAAGATCGGTTGTGCTTTTGGTTGCTTCCAGGAATGAACTGACTGGTGCAAACGTCATAGCTGTTGGATTTGGTTGGATGAATGTGACAATTCTCCCTTGGTTTTCTGTTTTTCGCCTTTTTGGCCGAGACTGGTCCGTTTTGGTCGACCGGATGGTGATGGTATGGACTACAGCTCGAACCGTGAAGATTTCCTCGACCTATCTTGAAATTTCGTCGACCAATATTGTATAATATGGCGACTGGTGAAGTTTGGGGTCGTTTGAACGAGTGGTTTGAGATCTCCTTTGAAAAATTTTCAAATTGGCTCCGGGAACGTCTTCCTTCGGTCTTCTCCAATTCTGCTCGTTCCAATCTGGATTTTCTTCTTTAGATGCGATGTGGATGCTTGATGGAGGTGATTTGAGCCGGTGGCCGCGGTAAATGCCGTGATTTGGATTGTCGGCCATTTTACTTGCTCGCGATCGGCCAAATTTCACTCCATCGGCCATCTCTTGAATTGTAAGGAATTCATTGTACTGAAATGAATTTCATCGACCAACCTTATGTTTTGTGGCTCCTTGTGAAGTTTGAGGCGATTTGAACGTGTGGATTCGGAGATCTTTCGTCGTGCGCGCCAATGGCTCGGGATGTGATTCCTTTGGCCATCTTTATCTGTTCGATCGTCTCCTTCCTTTCTTCTTCCTTGGTGTTTTTTGGACTCCAGAGGATCAGTTTCCACCGGTGTTCGCGCCTTCTTGAGGTTTTGAGTTCGTCGGCCATTCTATGCATCGCCGTCGGCCGTATTGAGCTTCCTTCGTCTATCTCACGTAGCAGGCACTTTTTCTCGTCCTATCTTTTGGATTTGCCGACCAAAATGATGTTTTGAGGTCGCCTGTGAAGTTTGGTGGACTTCGGTCGTGCCGTTTGGGAGATGGTCGAGCATTGTCGCTTGGTTCGTCGATTCTGGCCGAGAGAGTGGTTGTGAATGTGATATCTCCTTTTTACTCGGGCCAATTGAGTTCTGCTTCGACCGAACTGTTTTTCTATCCCTCCTGGATTGAATTGTGGTTGGATTTCCCTCATCTCTCATGTTTGGCATGTAAATCCTCCTTTGGCCGGTTGTGGCTTCCTTTGCGCGCCATGTTTGTATGATATTTTGAACCGGTCTTTCCTGTCATGTTTTATATCTGAAAAACACTAGTAACTCTTTGTTAAACTCTGTCAATGATTGAGTTGTTCAAAATAGTTTGAACTTCCCAATCAAAGACTTGATCGTGAAACCATATGTACTTGGATCTTGATCAGAATCCAAGTAGTGTATGGTTTAATTTGATAGAGATAGTGTTTAAAAGAAATGACATAAGAATGGAAGTGATACTTACCTTTGCCTTGTGCAATAGTGTTCCAATGGCCGGATTTTGTTGTGCCGCGGCCCTTCTTGGACTTCTTTGCTTCTTGAAACATGGGTGGGACTTGGGTGGGACTCAAACTAGACTCAATGCTTCACTTAGACCAAAGATGGTTGATCCTTGGGCCGATTGGTGGCGATGTAGCTTTTCCAATGCATTTTTCATGTAAGCCTCCTTTTTGGTACTTTTTCCTAAAACACTTTTTATTTTATTTTTGTAAAATTTATTAAACTCTCAAAAATTTAAGAGTTATAAATAGAACAAATAAGTAGTTATAAAAATAAAAACAAAAATAAAAAGAGGAAGGGATAAGAAAATGTGGGTTGCCTCCCACAAGCGCTTGTTTTAAGTCTTTGTAGCTCGACTCCTTTGTGTTCTTAGTTAGGTAGGATTGGTGGCTCCAAGAACTTCCTGTTGCCTGATGATTCCAAGTGCATCTTGTCCTGTAGAACTTCCTTGATCAAGTAGCCATGCGACTCTCCTCTTACTTGTGAGCACTCTCCTCCACTTGTGTAGCGAAATCGCTTGGATGAGAAACCGGGAGGTGCAGCATCGTAGAAGGTGTCCTTGTCAACATTGGCTAGAGAGATTCTTCTATTAGGCCAATCCATGATCGCTCCAGCTGTGGCTAGGAATGATCTTCCAAGCAAAAGCTTTAAGTCCTCCGGATCCTTCATGGTTACTACATAGAAGTTGGCTGGAACTATGCAGCCTCCAAAATCAAGCTGAATGTCTTTAACCTCTCCAAGTGGTTCGGTCAATGATGAATCAGCTAGCTTTAAATCCATTCGAGATTTCACAATTGAATTGATCAATCCCAACTTCTTGGCTATCTCGGCCGGCATAAGGTTCACACTAGAACCGGAATCGCAAAGAGCATCATCAAAGTAGCTTCCATTGATAGAGAAATGTATAAGGAAGTAACCTGGGTCATGAAGCTTGTGTAGAAACCTAGGTTTAGGCATCCCCTTTCTTGCTTCCTCGTACATCTTTTCCAATTCAGCTAGACTCCAATCTTGTGTCCAAGCTAGGTCTTGCATGAATGGACTCTTGTTGCAAGCATTATCAAACGGCACACCATAAGGGAATCTCCTCGCCATAAAGTTGAAATCATCTATGATCTCTTCAAGTGATGATCTTGTCTTCCTCTTCTCCTTGGTGGGAGGCGGTTGTGAAGACCTTTGAGTAAGGGTTCTTCCTTTTGGTGCTATCTTCTCTCTTGTTCCAGTGGTTAGCCTTGTGGCTCTTTCTTGATCAGCTCTACTTTCTTCTTCATCCCAAATCACTCTTGGGTCGGTCTCTCTTATAGTAAAGACGGGCGCGGCATGGTTGTGCTTAGGAACGGTCGTCTTTGCTCGGTCAAGACCTTCTCTTCCAAGTTGGCTAAGCGAGTGGTTAAATCCTTGACTTCCTTGGAGACTCCATCTACTTTGTCTTCAAGCCCTCTAGCTCTTCTTTGAATATCTTGGCTCCTCTTGTCTAGAGAGATGTGTAAATCTCGGATTTGTGCCTTCACTTGTTTTTGCCCTTCCACCAATGTAAGCATCGTCGAGTAACATTGCCTCTCCTTTAGGGTTACTTCGGCTACCTCCCTCTTAGCTTGATGAGCTACTGCTGTTATTGAATTGAGACTCTTGGTGGTGCCATCGAGGTTGTTATCAAGACTTGAGATCTTCTCATCTAAGTGATTGTCCATCTCCTTGGTAGAAACTTTGGTAAAGTGTATCGCTCTCCTATTGTCTTCAATGGCCTCGCCTTGCTTCTTCAAATCTTCCTCCATGTCCAAGCATCTTGACTCTACTCTCTCTATTTGGGTAGAGAGTTCTCCAAGTCTTCCATCTAGTTCGTATCGCGTGAACTCTAGCTTTGTCTCAATGTCGCGGCTAGTTTTCTTTGGCTCTCCATGAAACCCTCAAGCACGGCATCGAAATGGCTATCTCTCCGCCTATTGAGAACATGGTCGTGGTGTGAATGCAACACTGGTCTAGGTGGTTGATGATAAACCGGAGGTCGGTTTTGATGATGATGGTAATGATGCTCGTCTCGGCTAGGTCCTTCAAACGTCGGATGAGCGCGGTTGGGAGGGAACGGATGTGGCACGATGCTTACGGCTGGGTCTTGGTAACTCCGGCCGTGGAGATCGTGTGGGATCAGTGTCCGGTTCCCAAAGTGGATGTTGGTGTTGTGATTCATCTCCAAGTACCTATAAACACAAGATTTAAAAGAAAAAGTTAGTATTCGAAAATACCAAGATCTAGACTTAGTTTTAAACAAGACTATGCAAGTGTTTATGATGCAATCCCCGGCAACGGCGCCAAAAACTTGATGCGGCATCTATGGGATGAGTACAAGTAATAATTCCCTAAGACAACTAGTGTTGCAAGTGCACAACATATAATTGTAGTATTTAGGGGTCGAACCACAAGGGATTGGATTTCACACATTACATAATCATAGAGTTTAAATGACTAAGCTAAATCAAAAGATGCAAGGGTTTGTGTTTGTTTAGAACACGCAAAAGAAATAACAATGCAATTCTATACAAGCAACATTATTGAACTATTGAAAACTCTTTTGAAAACATGAGCCAAGTCGATTGAAAAGTTTGTTAAAATCCGATTCTTTTGAACTCAAAACACTAAGGAAGGATTATTCCACTTTCGTGGTTCCAATCCCCTATGTCTCTTAAACCAATGGGCTCAGCTTTCGTTGGTCATTGTAGAGTGAGACATGCATTACATCCAAGTAATGATTGTTCACAAAACTCTTTAGGTCTACTTTCGTAGCCTAAAACGATTTGCCCATCAAATATATCCGGAGATATAACAAGCTTTTGGAGAGTATATCAACCTAAAATCAAGTCACTAGTTAGCTACTCTAGCAACAAGCATTAAGCATAAATAAAGATGGAGAACCATAGGGTTTCCCCTTTTAACAATCGATTTTCGATGGCCATTATATCACGTCCTCATTGGAAGGATCCATAATTCAACAATGAGTCTTAGATAGTAGATGAAGTCTCATGAATCCTTAGAGAGAGAGGCGGCGGAATATGGACTAAACCACGCCTCACCCTTAGGGAGAAATCTCTACTTCTAGACTATATAAATTGAAACATGCAAGCTATATACAAATGCAAAAGAAGAAAAGAAAGAAGAAGGAGACCACCTAAGTGGCTCCGAACTTTATTGAATAAGTGTTTCTTGTTATGCGGCTGGTGATTCTTATTACAAGAGGCTAAAAGCAAGTATATATAGGTAGAGAGCGGGTCTAGGTCGGCAAAGTTGAGCGCGCGCAGAAGAGGAAAGTTTCCATTTCTCTTTAGCCGCTTGAGCTTGCTCTCCAAGTTCTTGAATGGGCCGCGTTCAGGCCAATGGAAGCTTCTGGATTGAGTTATGCTAGTGTCAAGATGAGCCAAGGCCTTGGGCGCGGTATCTCGGGCCTCTTGATCCATCAAAGTCTCCATGGGCTCTACTTAGGCGCTCGTCGGACATGTCTTGGTAGAAAATAAGTTCCGGTCCAACGAGTGATCCAAATGACCTCTTTCCACTTCGCCGCGGGTCATGACTCAAATATCTATCTTTCCATATAAGAATCATGACTTTTGGACGTCGGGAAGGCATGAATATGCGGTCGTACTTCGGATGCTCCGGTTTGGTCTTTAGCGAGAAATGTAGATTTGGTGCTCTAGACTTGGGAACTTGGTGATTTGACTCTTTTTGCTCCATTTTGGACTCTTCTTTGCTATTTTGACCTGAATGATGCTCAAAACCAGAATATACAAGAAAACTACCTCTTGGGCTAAAAACCACATTATTTGTATTAAAAACATAGTGAAAACCTTGATAAAAACATGAAAGATATGGGTATATCAACATCTTTTCTCAATTTCTCATCCGACTCGAGTGGTGGGTCGAGTTCTGGTTGGTGCGATCATACTCTTCTCCATAGCTTCCATTGGAGTTGCAATGTTTTCCACAAGCTGCCAGCCATCATTCACATATGATTAAGGAAGTTCCCATTGCTGGCTGTGTCCAACATCTCTCTATACCTTGCCAAGCATCCTCTATAAAGAGTAGAGAGTAGATTCATTGTTGAATCCATGATGTGGGCACTGACTTGTGTAGCTCTTGAACCTCTCCCAAGCTTCAACTCAAATGTCTCATTGTGCGACCGGTGGAGAAAAACTTAGCAAGAAAGGCCTTCTTGCATTCATCCCAAGTGGTGATTGTGCCATGGGGCAAGCTCTTCTCCCATTGGTGAGCTTTGTCAGCTAGAGACATAGGAAAGAGTCTCAGCTTGATGGCATCTTCAGAGACACCATTGATCTTTGTCAAATCACAAAGCCTATCAAACTCATCAAGGTGGTCAATGGGGTCTTCACTTGGCAATCCATGGAACATCTTGTTCTGACAAGGTTGATCATTCCCAGCTTGATCTCAAAGTTGTGGTTCTGCACTGGTGGTGGAACAATCCCTTGTCTCTGTTGGTGGCGGTTTGGAGCATCTCCTAGACCAATCGGTCGAGTTTGCCTAGCTCGACCGAGTCCATTGCCCAAAGGGTTTCCATTCCCCTCTGGTACATCCATTGTATCAGTAACAAGCACCTCAGGTTCCTCTTGTACCCTCTGAGTCCTCTGAACTTCTCTTTCTACCCGTTGAAGTCTAGCTCGACCAAGTCTTCTGTTGACCGACTCGATCGAGTTCGCATACACCTGCAAAAAGAGACAAAAACCCAGCAGTACAAAGAACAGGGGTGGTATAGCTTGATCGTCCAAGTGTATTGAAACTCAAATGCAACAAAATATCCCAAATCGGCAACGGCGCCAAATTGATGATAGGATTTGTGTGTGGGTGTGATATGATATGAAATGAATGTGGTGGAATGCAACAGTGGTATATAAGATGAGGTGGTAAGATGCAAACACAATCACAGTCAACAATTCCCTTAACCATCATAGTCATTATAGTATAAGGGTATCAATCCAAAATGGGTGAATTGTCACTCTATGAGAATATGAAACAAAGAAGTCAAGCAAGCAGTAATAAATGGTGGTAACACTAACAACCTAATGAAACAGAAATGCAATGCAATAAGTAAATAAAGCAGTAGAGCAACAGCTCGACCAAGGACTCGAGTCGAGTGGGAACAGAGTAACTGATATCACCATATTTTACATGATTTTACTATATAATTACTATGTTTTCAAACGGTTTTTGCAAGATTCTTTGCCTTTAGAGGTAGTTTTCTTGTATTTGTGGGATTTGAAGTCTTTGTAGGTGAAATAATCAAAAAGGATGCAAAAAGGAGTAAAAGAGCCCTAAATCAAGATCCATGCAAGTTTCCAAGTCAAGAAGATCATTTTATCTCCAAGTGTTAGTTCTCGCTGCGCGCAGAACGAAGCTTCGGAAGTTTGGCCGCGCGCGGAGGAGTTCCCGACGTCCAAAAGTTACGATCTTGATATGGAAAGATAGATACTTGAGTCATGCATCACGTCGAAGTGGAATGAAGCCATTTGGATCAACTATGAGGCCTAGACTTATTTTCTACCGAGACATGTCCGGTAAGCGAGTAAACGAAGCCCATGGAGGATTTGGAGTGTCTAATGGCCCGAGCAGCAGCGCCAAAGGCCTTGATCGAATAGAGAAGAGGCCTGGCTAATGTTTGGAGCTTTCCTTGGTACAATGTCGGCCCATACACGACGTGGAGAAGAAGGCTCGCATGGAAACTTTCCTTTTCCGGCATGAAGAAAACCCTACGCGACTTCGCCCATATATACATGTTTTTAGCCGCTGAAGAAGAGAGAGATCCGATCGAGTCCAGTAAAATTACAAAGAGTTCACGTGTGAGAGAGAGAGAAGAGAAGAGAAGCCCTAGGAGATCGTCCAAGAAGAAGGAGGCGCCGCTCAACTCTTGTTCTTTCTTTTTCATTGTTTCCATTTCTATAAACTTGATCTTAAGAGTTTTCAAGGGAGAATCCGACTTTGTTCATCAATAGAGAAGCTTTCTTCATCCCTTTATCTCTTTTAATACTTGCATAATGTTTACAATCATGCTTTGCTTGCTTGTTTGCATCATGGCCGAGTAGATCTCTTAGTTAGGCCGAGGAGATCTATGGTGGCCGTGATGATTTGATTGTGTTGCAACTTATTGGGATTTATCTTATGGATCTTCACCTTTACTTGAGCTTAATGCATGATTACTCTACCGTACATCTAGTAATCTGATCTTAGAGAAATAGAACCACGACAGTGCTGAATCTAGATCTCAAAACTAGTATTTGGTGAGCAATAGATCATAGCCAACGAAAGCTGAGTTATGGTTTATTGTGAACAATTGAATCTTGAACCTTGTAATGCATGTTTGCAATTCTAATAGCCAACGAAAGCTGAGTATATTAGGTTGTTTTAAACATAGTGGTTGGAGCCACGACAGTGGAAAACCATACACTAGTGATTCATGTTCAAGACGGCTCTACACACATCCCATGCAACTATCTTTTCATCATTGCTCCATATGATTGTCCTTTGCCTAACTCTTGTTTTAAATTGTTTACAAACTCACTTCACATTTCTTTTGTTTTCTCATTCTAGGTTCATATTGCGAGCTAGCTACAAACCAATCTCACAAGGTGTTAAGTGAGAACACTTCCTCCTCGTGTTCGACCCCGACTACAACACGGCTGTGCACTTGCAGCTCATTAGTTGGGTTTATAAATTGTGAAAATTTGAGGCAATCTAAACCCGCCATCAGTAACCGAGCTCGATCGAGTTTAGGGTCGAGTTGAAGTAAAAAGCGATAAAGGCAGCGACTTTAACAAGCTAATGCGAAAATAGGGTCTAAGACAGGGTTTACAATCAGAGGAAGGCTATACTTAATCAATCTTGCTCTCAAACAACTTGTATCAAGGTATCTCTTGATATTGAGCTTCTCAATGCCTAGCTAACCCTTTCCCAAGGTGAAAGCTATCAACCAAGACTTGATCTCAGAAACAGGGGGTTAGCCAGTGAGAATCAAGCCTTGGAGGCCATAGGATCATTGCTCAAACTAATCCATCCAACCCCTATGAACTCCATTTCGAGAGCAAGAGTTATTGGAGCTCTTAGTGGACCTTTTCCAACGATTTCCATCACTTCCATGTGGAGAATCGCCTATGGACATACAAGCCAGGGGTAGTGGTCATGTAGCCTTAAGGTTTGTCCAAAAGAGAGAGATTTCTAGATTAAGAACATAAGCAAGAAGGATTAAGCATAAAATCCTCTAATCTATCCCATCTTTGACCCTAAGGGAACTACTCACTACACATGAATGTAAACACAAGCAAATGCAATGAAAGAGACATCAATATGAAAGAGGAGATGAAATAAACAACTTTTATTGAAATAAGCAAGTGCAAATACAAAAGATATCCAGATCTAGGATTCAAGAAGCAAGAGCTTCAAGAACACAAAGATGGGATTAGGGTTCAAAAGTAAAAGACAATAAATTAAAAGAAAGCTAAAACAAAAGTAATCTAAAGCTTGGTGGTTTTTTCGTGGCTTTTAGCCTTTAAATACAAGAGGATTTAGGTTTAGGGTCAAAGGAAGTCAAGGGGGAAGCAACATTTTTCGGGTTTGACTTTGACTTCTCAGCTCGATCGAGTTGAAGCTTGGCCGGTCGAGTTGAGGAACTCGACCGGTTGGTCGAGTAGGTGGTCGAGCTGGTCTTCAAGATGGCTTCCTCCTTCTTCCTTTGCGTATCCAGTTGAGCTGCGTCCATGCACCAAGTCCTTCCTGCTCCTCACGTCCCATATGCTCCAAATGCTCCAAAAGACCTATTTCAAAGGACCAAACATGCATATGTATGCAAATGCAACCTAAAACTACTATGAATGCATAAGAAGAGAAAAGGAACAAGATATGATGCTAATGGATGCTAAAACTATGCAAAAGATGCATAAAAGATGTACTAAAACTATGCAAAATGCAAGTACAGCAGTGCTCAATAGACCCTTTAGATTCGTTATCGAGGTGAATGCGGTGAGTCCAAATCTCAGGAGATATGCCTTTGATGTCCTCCAAAGAGTAACCAATTGCTCTCCTGAACTTCCTCAACTCATTAAGGAGGGAGGTTAATTGGGCTGGGGTAAGTTCTTGGTTTACAATTACGGGATAAGTTGAATTTGGTCCAAGAAATGCGTACCTTAGCCCATCTGGTAAGGTCTTGAGGTCCACCTTTGGGGCTTTGAGCTCGCTCTAATCGTCATCTGACTGTTGCTCAGACTGTTGCTCTCGTGCTCTGCCTCTACCTTGTGGACTTCCTCAACACTCTACGGAGCGTCCTATGATTTCCTCAACCACGTCATTGGGAACAGTCCCTCTGTGGGAGTCTAAGAGTCGAGCATACTCCAAGGATTCGGTGTTGAAGTAGCTTTTTTCCTCCGCTTTCTCAGGTTAGGAGCTGAAGCTGGTCCTCTGTGGCTAACTCCTCTAGATACTGTCTGCCAACTGATCCAAAGTCTCTACCCAGAAGAGCTGTCCATCAATGGTTGGTTTCTTCATCGACCTCTTGATGTCGAAGCTGAGCTTGAAGTCATCTCCAAAGTTTAGCTCAATCTTCCCTCTCTGAACATCATGATAGCTCCGGCGGTTGCCAAAAAGGGCCTTCCCAAGATCAGCGGATCCTTGGGTTCCTCGTCCATCTCAAGGATAACAAAGTCAGTGGGTATCTCCACGTTTCCTACTCGCACAGGCAAGTCCTCGAGCATACCACTGGGATGCGTACTGATCTATCCGCAAGTACCAAGGAAACGTCGCACTTTTGATACTTCTCGAACCCAAGCCTCTTAGCTACTGTGAGTGGCATCACAGATACGCCTGCTCCAAGATCACATAAGCTTCGGTTGAATGTCATCGGGACCAATAGAACAAGGAAGAGTGAAGCTGCCTGGATCCTCAAACTTCTTCCCAACCACTTTCCTAGTGATGATTGCGCTACATTCCTGAGAAAGAACGACCATACCCTGAACCTCTTTTCTTCTCGGTTACAGCGTCCTTGAGAAATTTCTGATAGGGAGGAATGAGCATACATGCATCCAAGAAGGGCATTGTAATTCAATCTCCTTTATTTTTCATCGAACAGAGCTTTGCTTTCTCAAGCTGTTGCTTCTTGAATCGGCAGGAAAGGGAAGTTGCGGTTTGTAAGGAGGAGGACGAAAGCTGGGGCTTTCTTCTTCTTTTGCACTTCCTCTGGTGCTTTCTCTTTCTCTTGAACTGGTGGTTCCTCTTCAATCACAGGTGCGCGGGCTTCAGTTTCAACTGAAATCTCCTCCTCTTGTTCCTCAATGTCCTCATTGACTGGTGCGGGTCCTGTCTGGGGTAAAGCGCGTCCACTTCTCAATGTATTGCTTGTACGTACTCCTTGGGATTTTGCTCAGCTTTACCCGGAAGTTGACCTTGCGTTCTGGATGAGAAGCAGTTCCGCCTTTGTGTTCAAGCTGATGGATTCTACTTGTGAGAGCTTCAATCTTAGTCTGAAGGTCGTGGTGTGAGAAGTCAATTCTCCCATTGATCTCAGCGAGTCGCTTGTTGAGATCCACGTTTCCGGTAGACTGTCCCTGAAGTAGTTGCTGAAGCATCTGCTTGACTCCAGGTTCCTGCGGACCTTGCTTAGCCTCGAATCCAGGTGGAACAGAGGTGTTTTTCTGATAGCCTCCTTGGAAATTTTTGTTGTACCCATCACGTGGTTTAGTTGGGTACATCTTTCCTTGACCAGACGTGTTGGCTTGAGGAGGATAGACTTGGTCCTGGGGGTTCTCTACATTCGTGCTTCGATAGGACATATTGGGGTTGTTCTTGTAGTAACCCTGGCTATGAATGTAGTTGACGTCCTCAGTGTAAACTCCTCCTCTTGATCGTCATCACGTTCCTCCAGCATGTGTACCGACTGTTTTTGCTGGACTATAAGCAGTTTGTCAAGCTTGTCGTTCAGCACTTTCAGTTCCTTCTTGTGCTTTTCCTCTGCTTCACGGATCCTCTGTTTGTGCGGTCGTGATCTTCGCCGTATGTACCATTGCTCATTGCCATGTTTTCCACCAAGAACAGACCGTCGTCACATCTCTGGCCAAGAAGTTTCCTTGGCTTGCTGTGTCAAGCATCTGCCTGAAGCGAGGCAGTACACCACGGTATAGAGTACTTAAGGAGTGACTCTTGAGAGAAACCGTGGTGTGGGCACTTCGACTGATATCCTTTGAAGCGTTCCCAGGCGTCTGTGAAACTCTCGCCGTGCTTTTGTGCGAAGCTTGAGATGTTGGTTCTGAAGCTTGCAGTTCTGACTGAGGAGAAGAACTTAGCCAAGAAGGCTTTCTTGCACTGATCCCAGCTTGTGATGGATCGTCTTTTCCCATTGGCGAGCTTTGCCATCAAGTGAGAATGGGAATAAACGAAGTTTGGTTGCGTCTTCGCTTACCCCATTCTGTGTGATCAAATCACATGCTCTGTCAAACTCGTCAAGATGGTCCAACGGGTCTTCCTCAGGTAGACCGTGATAGATCTTTTGTTGGACTTGATGCAGAATGTGCGGTTTGATTTCAACAGGAAGAGGTCAACAGGAAGCTAAAGCTCTAACCTTTCCTCATCTCACCCTCGAAACCTCTAAAGAAACTACTCGCTATTCATACTCAAATCGAAAGCAAAGAATGAAAGGAAGCAAGAAATCATCACTAAGAAAATATTAGCAAACTTAAGTACTTCTTAAACTTAAAAGATTCCAAGCTAAAAGCTTACAAAAGATCTCCAAGAACAAACTGTTTTTCTTGGAGAGAAACGAGTTACAAAGATAAAGATTGCCTAAAAACTTAGGTCTTAAAGGTTTATATAGAGAAGGGAAAAGTGTAGCCCCGGTCAACGTTTTTGCTTTCACTTCACAGCTGCGCGTAGCTTGAGAAACTTCCTCAAGCACCTTGTTTCCTTTTGCTCAATGCTCTGTTCCGCCAAACTCCTTCTGACGTCTGATGGCTCCGATCTCCTTCTGGCCCACTTCCGATAATCACCTCCGGTCTGCTCCTTCGCCATAAGCTCTAGATACCTGATAAATGCACCCCAAATGCAATGGAAATGCAAAATGCTAACCAAAAAGCTAAATGATCTTAAGTAGACTAAATCTACACTAAATGTCATGAAATGGGACTCAATTATATACAGAACCATGCAGAATACGAAGCTAAATGTATGCAAATGTTGAGTATATCAATACTTCAGCAAATTGTGTATCCTCCCCATCTTGAACAGGTTCCATCTCTTCAGCAGACACAAAATTGACTTTCTTCATAGTGGACTGAACTAAGATAAGCTTGTCCAACTTCTCATTCAACGATTTGACCTCCTTTCTCAATTTCTCGTCTGACTCGATCGAGTGGTGGGTCGAGCTCCGGTAGGTGCGATCATACTCTTCTCCATATCTTCCATTGGAGTTAGCAATGTTTTCCACAAGCGGCCAGCCATCATCCACATCCTGATTAAGGAAGTTTCCAAACAACCTCTATAGAGAGTACAGAGCAAAGACTCATTGTGGAAGCCATGATGGGGACACTTACTTGTGTAGCCCTTGAATCTCTCCCAAGCCTCAGCAAATGTCTCATTGTTTCTCTGTATGAAACTCGAAATATAACTCCTCAGCTTGGCTGTGCGACCGGTGGAGAAGAATTTAGCAAGAAATGCCTTCTTGCATTCATCCCAAGTGGTGATTGTGCCATAGGGAAGGCTGATGGTGACTCAGGTTTTACCAAACTCCTAGACCTCTGCAAGTGCACAGATCGCGGAAGTATGGGTATCGAACACAAGGACTGGCTATTGAGTACACTTTGAAACTATGGATTTTGGATCAAGCTAAAACAAAAGTATGATTGAGGTTGTAATGGTGAACCGAACTAGCAAGTATAACGAGGTTGTAAATCAATAAGGAAAAGCGCTAGGTCATAGGGGCTAATCGCAGAGAAGCAAGCAATGATCAATGAAACAATGATAGATGAATTGATTAGGGATATTGGGATATTAAGAACCGTCTAGAACACAGATCACGAATATAAAACCATTCCACTTTCGAGGCTCCGGCTCCTTTGTTAATCTACCTAGTCGCTAAACTTTTGGTATGTCCCTAGGTGATTAAATCAAGCTTTAGAATGAATAGGTTCTGATACAGTTCACTAGATTATAGTAGATCAACTTTCGCAGTCTAAGAAACCTAGCTTGTCAAAGAATATGTCCGGCGAATGATACAACACTGTCGAGGCTCAAATCAACCTAAGATCGGATTACTAGATGCGCGGTAAAGCAATCAGCATTAGTTAAGTGCACAAGACGAGACAAAGACTCTATATAATCCCTAGCTAATCATCGAAATCAAAGATCATGCAAGCAACTCATTGAATAGTAACCCTAGCAACCTAACTAGTGGATTACTCAGACATGATCAAAGCAAACACACATAGAGATGAAGAAAACATGATTGCAATAAAACTTAGAGTAGAAATCGAAATACAAGGGCGGCTCTCTTTCACAAGAGGCTAAAAAGCTATATATATAGTGCTAGGTCTTCAGAGGCGGCTTAGGGTTAAGCCGGGCTTGAAAATACGTGAAACGGGCTTCGGGTCGACCGCGGCGTTCGGACGGTCGGTCGGGACGATCGGCCGGACAATCGGGTCATGGGCTCAGTACGATCGGAACGGTCGTGGCCGGACGGATTCGTGGTCGGCCGCTGTGGTCGGACGGATGAAGTTGGCCGATGTTTCTCGGCGGACGCGGACGTGGCTTTCCCGGCTCGGACGGCGCATCGGCCGTGGTACGTGAGAGGTTGCGCGGCCGCGAGGCTTGCTTCCCGGCTCGCGCGGCATGGTCGTGCGCGGCATCGTGAGTGGTGTGGCTGGCCGACCGCGGGACATTGCTTCCCGGGTCGTGATGCGTATCGGCCGGTGGCGGTTTGAACTTTGGCCGAGACTTCAGACGGACGGATGATTTGGCCGACGCGGAACATTCGTTCCTCGGCCAGCCGCTGCGCGGTTGGCGCTGTTCTCGATAGAGCCGTCTGGACAGTCTTCACTCTTTTGGTTATAACTCCTTTTCTACTCATCCAAATGAGGCCGTTCCAGTTGCGTTGGAAAGTTAACTCAATCAGAGCACGCAGGGAACTGGTCTTGATGAAATCCATTGAGTAGATCTTTTTCTGGGCCCTCTTAAAGTTGATGCTTGTGCATGGAGCGGCTTGAAGTGCAAATCCTATGGTTTTGCTCCAAAATGCATCATTTCACCTGTTTAGACTCTAGACACTATAAACACAGTAAAACTACCTTTTTAGATAGAAAACCTGCCAAAAACCATTAGAAAACAATACTAAAACAGTATAAAAAGCATGTAAAATAGAGGTATATCAACTCCCCCAGACTTAGATCTTTGCTTGTCCCCAAGCAAAAAGAATCTAAATCCGTGAAAGAGGTTTGAAAACGTGGAAACTCCCTTGCTCTTTTGAATATCCTGTGAAGGTTCCTTTCCTGTATTCCACTAAGAACATAGACAACATAAGGTTAGCTTCACATACACCCTGCAAGTTTAGCGAACAATACCAACCCAACTAGTCTCATCCAGCAATCCAAACTCTCTATTGCTAACCTCTTGCATAAATTTAAAGCGTGAGTTCTTTATCAAGGGGACATCGATCAATTGAGCTTGTTCTTACCCACTTGATCTTCTCCAAGATTGTCTTTAAGTGCAATGAGTTCTTTTCCTCTCTCTTTCTCACATCAGAACTTTGAAAGGTCAATTTCTCCCTACTTTTCTAGGGTATCATTTTATTTTTTCTATTGACCCTTCTTTCAACCACAGGATAAGTCTTTAGCTTGTTCCTTGTTTGACTAAGGTATTCCATAAGACATGAAGGTACAGACATATGCATTCCTCATGCTTACTTGTTTTCCTTGTGCTCTTTGAGCTTTTTCTCATAAATATTTCTTACCATTTGGGATGGGAGAGAGAGGAGAACTGCTTTAAAGATTAGACAAATCTTATTGAAAATCAAGCAAGGAACTGTCGACATGTATGCCAATCCCCTTGACAAGAGTATTAAGATTGATTAAGGGTGAGGTTAACTCTAGATTGCTTGGTTACCTTAGAAATTTTGCTGAGCTAGCATGTCGATCCACTGTAAGAGCTTCTGTTAGGCTTGTGCCTTTAGCTGATTTCTGCTCTAGGGTCATGGATTGTTAGCACAACACTCTCAATTCTCAAAGCAAGTTCATAACTTCCGGACTGGTTTTTGACTCAATAAAACTTTTTGAAAAACATGAAACAAAGTAATAAAACATAAGAAAAGAAAGAAAAATGCATTAGTAACACAATAAAACTCCCCCCAGACTTAACTTGCACCGTCCCGGTGAAAGCAAATCACATTAAGGTGAGAGGTAATATTCAAAGTAAAAGAAAAATAAAAAAAATTCATTAAAATGAGATAGGGATAGAAAATGGAGATTTGTAAGTGTCCATTGCACTAAGTACCACTTGAGATGACTATGTGTGGCAGTGAGAAGAACTCTCTTCCTCATCTATGGGGTCATCGCCTTCTGAACCAAGCTCTGAGTCTAGTGAGAACTCACCAAGGTCAGGCTCATATGGCTCTCTAGCGGTGGAAGAAGGGCGAAAGAGTCTCTCCGGTGCAATGTGGCGAACTACACGAACTAGGCGTGAGATGAAGCGAGATTGGCACTCCACGATCTTCTCCAGCTTGCTCACACGGTCTAGAGCTTGGTTCGCGGCCATGCCAGTAGTGAGAACATGGCGTTCTTGGTGGCGGCGTTGAGTCTTGACTGTGCGCTGAAGTGTGCGATAGGTGAGGATGGGGAATGATGGTTTCTCACTTGATGGAACATAGAAGTCTTCCTCCTTGGGCTGGAAAGTGACAACACCTGAGCGTAGGCTTGGGATGTCTTCATGTGGCAGCAAGACAAGGGAAGTGTTGGTTGGTCCAATTGGAAACTCATAGCAAAACTTGGTTGGGTTTTAGTCCAACGGTTTAGGAAGTGGATTGCTGAAGGGCATGGAGATCCAAAGGGATTGGCTTGGGTAGTGGCTCATAGTTGGGAATGTCAATCCCCACATGTTGTACTATGGCCGTGATGAGCCTCCCAAAACGAACACAAAGCTTCTTGTTGCCTTCCAAGTCTTGAGCTAGATTCCTCACATTGATAAGTGTCTTGGCAAGCAAAAGGCCAAGGTTGGCCTTGTACTCATGCTTGATGAATGGTGTGGTGAGGATGTAGAACTCATCAGTTGTGACCTTGTTGGCTTCTTGTTTGCATTGGAAAGTGGTGGAGATGAGGCGGTGCACATAGCGAATGGCTGGATGAGTGATTCTAGACACCTTTGATCTTGAAGGCAAGAATGGTTCATTGGCAAAGTGTGTCCAATCAGCAAAGGCAGCTTGTTTCCTCTTTGAGTTCTCCTTGAAGTCATGTGCTGTCTCATTGGGAAGTCCAAAGAGTTGGCATAGAGCTGAGATGGAGATGCGCCCATTGGCATCGCCTATCTTGAAGAGTAGGAGTCCATCACCAGCTGGTTGGTCTCCATTGTGGTTGGGAAAGGCAAGAGCTACTGTGGAGAGGAACTCCTTGGTTAGTTGAGTACTCGCTGCACTCTATCTTGAATAGCTTGCTCAAGCCAAGCTTCCTTAGATACCATGTGACATCATCTCTTATCTTGAGAAGGTCAAGGGTTGGGTGTCCATCTTCACACAAGGTTCTTCTTGCACTTTCTTGGGTCTTGGATTTGTTCTCCAACAAAGCTTACAAGTGCCCAATCATCTTCTCTTCTTGGACTCTCCACATGTTCTTGACTTGCATCAATGGAATGTGGTGATGTTGGTATTGCTGCTCTTGCATTGGAGCTACTACTCCCTAGCTTGATTTGTTTCTTGGTGGTTGCATGAATGGATCTTCTTCTTCTTCATGGCCTCACCTCCTTTTGTCTTGCCATTGGGTACCTACAAGAGCAAATTCTTGGGAAGAGACATGAGTTTGTGATTAATGCAAAAGAAAGATAAGCTAATTGAGTTGTAATAATGATATGGTATAATGGAACAACTCAAGGCTTAATCATAATCAAAGAAACAAAATGGAAATTTCACTTTTCAAAGTTAATTTTCGGATTTTACTGTTCATCTCAAGATTATGGTGCTAAAATCGAAATTTTAGCAAATCAAGAGAAATTGAGTTTCTAATCCAAGTAATCACTAGATAAACTAATGAATTGAAGCATTGTGGGTTCGGAAAACCACACTCAAAATTTATGTGTATTTTGTAGGGAGAAATTGCCTGTGGAATCAGAGGTTAGATTCTGATGTAAGTCGAATGATTCGTAGACAAATATTTGACGAAATCGGACTTAGGCTAATCGAATAAAGTGGTTACAAAACCGGCCTGAAAGACCATGTAAAACACTAGGATTCGACTAAGCAAAAGAGATGGAAATTAGGTGGTGGCTGCGCTCGTGTAACGAGCTGCCTACGTACCCTGTTTTAGGGATCAAGCCAGAACGTAGTTCGATTGTAAGTTGTTCTCTATTTCGAGTCGTTTTCTGAAGAGAAATGACCACGAAAAGAGCTAAAGGGGTGTGAAGATGACGATAAATCTCAGGTTATCGGAGTGATCCGAAGGTAAGAGATTACGTCGAACTTCTGCCGGAAGTGATTTCCGGCTAGAAAGATCAGGGCTTTCTGGGATTATCTCAAAGATCAAGGATAAGATCGAAGAGAAAAGATATGAGAATATCTCAAGACGAAGAAGAAGAACTTCACTCTGTTTCTGCTGTGAAAAGATGATGAGAAGAACTTGTAGTGATTCAAAAAGAATCTCTCTCGAGAATTAGAAAAAACTTATGTCGGTCATGCCTTGTGATCAAGAATCGTCCTCTTTTTATAGCACCGAAGTAGATCGCAACCTCCTCCGCGTATCTCGTCCACGTGCAACTACCGATCCCGCTATTTCCGGATCTGAACAGTCGAAGCGAGATTCTCGTTTGACTCGTTCAAACTCAGCTTGTGGACTCGACTCCGTCGAGCTAGAGCTCGACTTCGTCTTCACAAGTAGCTCGGACAGTAAACAGCTGGATTTTGGACAAGGATACTTGGTGGGCTCGAGGTCACTTTACTGGGCCTGAGTGGACTTATCTTGATCTTAGGACTTAGGTGATGGGCCTTATGGGCCGGATTTCTGGAGGGAAATCCAGGTCCAACAATAGCCCCCCAGCTCATTAAGTGAGTATAATCGAACTTAATGAGCGGTAGGTTGTTTTAAATTGTCCCGCAGTCCCGTCGAACTAAATCATGACTTTGAATAGTCATTAGAGATCGACGGTCGCAAACGGGAAGGCGAAAGATCTTAGATCTTGCCGTTGAATGATAGTTTCACCTTGAAAGACAAGGTAATAACTTATTCTTTAGATCGACAATCAAGATCGAAAATAGATCGAAGAGCTATTATGATCTTAAGAGTCGAGCTTTTCGAGAGTAATGAAAACCTTAGGAGAAGATTTGCGATTATCAACTCTTTCAGATTGTTTCTCGAGAAGGCTTTTGGTTTAACTAACTCAAACATTGCGCGAGCTCTTTTTGAGTTAATCGATTGTTTTTCGAGTTCGACCAGTTGTTGATTAAATTCTTTAATCGAACTTGGTCACTTTAAGTCGGATTGTTTTTCCGACTCGAACTCGAAAAAGATACGACTAAATGAATTTAGTCGGTTTGTTTGACTATTTCTCGCATAAGATTTTCGGTGACCGTGAAATCTAGCAGAAAAGACTTTGCCAACTCTTCTGAAAGTTGCTTCAAGTTAAACTGATTTCTTTTTGAAATTTCGAGTCAAACTTGGCATGATTTCGACTAAGTATTTGTTTTATTTAGGTCGAGCTAAATAAAATCTAGTCTTTGGTTCGAATGTTATTTTGACCAAACGTCGAGCTTATCATTGAGCTAAGCTGAACAAAGACTTAGTCAATATCTTTGAAGATATTTTAAGGTCGGGTTAGAATCTATTGAGAATCTAGCTCGATCTTGAAGATGTTCTCGAGTTTTAGCTCGAGAATTGGCAGAGTGCTTGACTGCCATTCAAATCAGACTAGGTGAGACTTAGTTGATTTCTTAGGATCATATAAGATCAAGCAAGAATCTATTTAGAATCGAGCTTGACAAGATGGTATATGTCCCGAGCGAACTTCGAATCGAGCTCGATGCTGCGATAGAGAAAGTTTTTCGCTGTAATGACTTGGGCGAGTCATATGTTTTGTCTTCGTTTAATACCTGTGAAGGCTTTCATCCATTTTTAGCAACAAAATTTTGTTTGTTACTGTTTTTCGCCGCGTTCCATCTGTTACAGATTAGAGCCCGACTTCGAGTATCCACCTCTTGGAAGAGAGAAGATTTCTCGCGAGCTAACGTTTTGTGAACGATCTGCAAAGTCGGCTGCCGCTCGTTGTGAGCAAGCAATCCAATCTAGAGCTAATGGAGTTGTGGAGATTGTCCATGTTGCGGTCGAATATACTCTTCGTGATGAAGTAGTAGGTCGGGTTCTTCATGCTGCTATCGGGGATAATACCCAAGTGACTCATTTGAGACGAACTATCTCGTTGAGGTCGAATAGCGAACAATGAGGATGGAGCTCGAAATGAGCAAGAGATGATAATCGGACTCCGAATTTGTCGAGCTCCTTGAAAAAGCGAGTTAACTCGACGGCGAGTCCGTCATCCCTTTTAATAATAGATTGTTCGAAGGATGTGCCAGTTTTGGATAATCCTTGAACATTCATGTTGCGCCAATGCGGGCCTGCTGCAAATCAATCTCCAGTTTTGGATATGACGCTCGAGAGGGAGCTGTATGCGGCAGCGATGGCGGCGGATGAGAAGGTATGGTTTTACCTTTTCTAAGTTTTTGCCGATGATTTGATATCTTCGGACTTAATATCTGCGATTAATCTTTATCAAGCTTTGAAGGTGAATCATGAAGCTCTCTGCTCGTTGTGAACAAAGGTTACATGAAGCGTCTTGGCAAGATGAGCTTGATAAGATGAAACAGGTAGTAGATGAGCTCGATACTAAGCTCAAATATGAGAGATAGAGTAGCTCGTCAAAGCGGCTTGCTAAGGATGAGCTCTATTCTCGTTTAAGTTTTGAACAAGTTAGCCCAGCAAGGTTTTTATGCTTTGCCTTTTGGATTTGGTGCCTGGAAGGCTTTTATCCTTTTATGTTCAAACTTGTTTGCTCGGAATGAGCTTGGTGTTTGATAATTTTTCTTAGACGTTTGATGTCTTAGAGTTTATCTTTGTTTTCCAGATCAATTGACTGTTAGCTCGATTGTTCGAACATTAGTCGTTTTGGTTTGATTGGAGATTTGACCTAGCGTGTCAGCTAACTGGTCGGACCGGATGAAGCTCAGTTGATCTCTTTGAGAATCGTATAAAGTTGAGCTAGTTTCTTTTTGAATTCCAGCTCGAGCTTTTAACGTGTTGAGCTTCAACTTGGAAGGTTGCGTCGGGTTGAGCTAACCTTTGTCGGTTGAAAACGACTGATTTTAGATGATCGTCTGAATTCAGTAGGTGGTTCTACACAATCAGCACTCGAGCTTCATCTTTAAAGATTTCTTTAAGTCGAGGTGATTTCCTATCAGACTTTTAGTCGGATTCACCGGTGTTTGCCAATTGCGTGATTTTGTAGATTAATCAACATGATCAGCATTGGGCTTGATTGAAGAAAGACTGCTCGGGGCCGAGCTGATTTCCTTTAAGATTATCAATCGGATTTGATTGGATCCAGTTGTGTGATTTTGTAGATTGATCTACATGATCAGCTCTGGAGCTTTATGGTTAAAGACTGCTCGTAGGTGAGCTAATCTCCTATTGAATTTTCAGTCGGGTTTGACTGGGTTTTGCCAATTGCGCGGATTAGTAGATTGATCTACATGGTAAGCATTTGGACTTGATCTTCGAGGACTGCTCGGAATCGAGCTGATCACCTTTCAGATGTTTAGTCGGGCTCGACTAGGTTTTGCCAGTTGTGTGATTCGTAGATTTCTACATGAGATCAGCACTTGGACTTAATCTCGAGGACAGCTCGGAATCGAGCTGATCACCTTTCAGATCTTCAGTCGGATTCG
This sequence comes from Microthlaspi erraticum, assembly GCA_902728155.2. Taxonomy (NCBI): domain Eukaryota; kingdom Viridiplantae; phylum Streptophyta; class Magnoliopsida; order Brassicales; family Brassicaceae; genus Microthlaspi; species Microthlaspi erraticum. The sequence goes on from CACVBM020001191.1 coordinate 46,583, forward strand.
ACTGGCGTTTTGCTAAGTATTCGATGTCCTTAGGAGTAATTCGAATGTTTAGCCGGTTTGGATTGTTTAAAGAAAGACTGCTCGGGGTCGAGCTGATTCCTTTAAGATTATCAATCGGATTCGATTGATGCCAGTTGTGTGATTTCGTAGATTGATCTACTCGATCAGCACTTGGGCTTAATCTTCGAGGACAGCTCGGAGTCGAGCTGATGACCTTTCAGATCTTCAGTCGGATTCGACTGGCGTTTTGCTAAGTATTCGATGTCCTTAGGAGTAATTCGAAATTTTAGCTGTTTTGGGTAGTTGGGCCCAAAGTTTGTTGTTTTCCCGGTTGTTGATACGAGGTGTTCCTAATTTGGCTTTGTGGGAGAGATGGTTTACCATGCGGAGTGACTACGATCTTGTCGCAACGGATAGTGTTCCGAGCGTGTCCGGATGGGACCGTCGAAGCGGCTTGATTTCGTATCATAATGCAAACTGCCTGAGGTCTCTCGGCTCACGTTCGGGTCAAGTGCGATTCGGACGTGCCGTCAAAGTAGCTCGATATCGTGTTAGACTACAAGCTGCCTTGAGGAGTTCGACTCGCACTCGGCTGTAACACTGATGCCGGATGCTTGGATGCGGTTGACTCTGATGGGTTTCTGCGAAATAAGGAAGCGATTTTCTGTTCCGTGGCTGGACCAGGTTATTTCTCTATATCTAATTACGCTTAAGAGTCTAAGGAGGCGCTTAAGGATTCGCAAGGTGAGTTCGAGCAATTTCGTAAAAAGAAAAATAGAAAAGTATTGATATTGAGATGATACAAATCGAACCTGTTGAAGAGCTGGCCATTGAAGTCGTCTCGAATATTAGGAATGAATTTGATTGGGGCTGGACTCATGGATGAGCTGCCTACGTACCTCCAGGGAAGGAGGATCAAGCCTGGACGTAGTTCGTGGGGTGGAGATACCTCAGATGAGATTGTTTTAACGAAGTACCGTTTCAGGTACATTGCGTTTAAATGACTCAGTCCATGTATTCCTTTTTGGATTGGCGAGCTTGTAGACGCTGTTGCGAGCTACACCAGTGATGAGGTAGGGATCTACCCAGCTAGTTCCGGACTACCTAACACCGGGCTCTTTGTGTTTGTCGCGACGTGTATGGCATGGTCGTGCGCGACATCATCTTGAGTGGGCGTGGCGTGGCCGACCGCCGGACATTGCTTCCCGGGTCGTGATGCGTACTCGGCTGGAGCTTGGACGGGTAGTGAAGAACTTTGGCCGAGGCATGGACGGATGGATTTGATCTTGGCAGACCGCGGAACATTCATTCCTCGTCCGGCCGCTTTGCACGGCTTGGCCGCGGTTCCTCGATAGAGCCGTCTGGACAGTCTTCACTCTTTTGGTTATAACTCCTTTTCTACTCATCCAAATGAGGCCGTTCCAGTTGCGTTGGAAAGTTAACTCACTCAGAGCACGCAGGGAACTGGTCTTGATGAAATCCATTGAGTAGATCTTTTTCAGGGCCCTCTTAAAGTTGATGCTTGGGTATGGAGCGGCTTGAATTGCAAATCCTATGGTTTTGCTCCAAAATGCATCATTTCACCTGTTTAGACTCTAGACACTATAAATACAATAAAACTACCTTTTTAGATAGAAAACCTGCCAAAAACCATTAGAAAACAATACTAAAACAGTATAAAAAGCATGTAAAATAGAGGTATATCAACTCCCCCAGACTTAGATCTTTGCTTGTCCCCAAGCAAACAAAATCTAAATCCGTGAAAGAGGTTTGAAAACGTGGAAACTCCCTTGCTCTTTTGAATATCCTGTGAAGGGTTCCTTTCCTGTATTCCACTAAGAACATATACAACATAAGGTTAGCTTCACATACACCCTGCAAGTTTAGCGAACAATACCAACCCAACTAGTCTCATCCAGCAATCCAAACTCTCTATTGCTAACCTCTTGCATAAATTTAAAGCGTGAGTTCTTTATCAAGGGGACATCGATCAATTGAGCTTGTTCTTACCCACTTGATCTTCTCCAAGATTGTCTTTGAAGTGCAATGAGTTCTTTTCCTCTCTCTTTCTCACATCCAGAACTTTGAAAGGTCAATTTCTCCCTACTTTTCTAGGGTATCATTTTATTTTTTCTATTGACCCTCTATCAATCATAGGATAAGTCTTTAGCTTGTTCCTTGTTTGATAAGGTATTCCATAAGACATGACAGACATATGCATTCCTCATGCTTACTTGTTTTCCTTGTGCTCTTAGAGCTTTTTCTCATAAATATTTCTTACCTTTTGGGATGGGAGAGAGAGGAGAACTGCTTTAAAGGTTAGACAAATCTCATTGAAAATCAAGCAAGGAACTGTCGACATGTATGCCAATCCCCTTGACAAGAGTTATTAAGATTGATTAAGGGTGAGGTTAACTCTAGATTGCTTGGTTACCTTAGAAATTTTGCTGAGCTAGCATGTCGATCCACTGTAAGAGCTTTTGTTAGGGTTTAGCAAAGGTTAACGCGCAGCGAAGTGCATCATCGAGTGATACAGGAGGTCGAACGATTAGTTCTTCTCTGAATTTCGATTCGTACCACAAGTTGTTTCGGAAGGCTAGTAGAGCTACTGCCTCGTTAGGGTTTTCGATCTTAGTGATGATTGCTTTGAACCTGTTGACGTAAGATCGAAGTGATTCGTTAGGAGCTTGAGAAAGCGTCCAGAGATCGGCTTCAGAAACTTCTGGTTCGATGAAGATCGAATATTGGTTTATGAATACCGAAAGGAGCTGGTCGAAAGTATCGATTGAATTTTCATCCAGCGTTGCGAACCAATTTTTAGCTGGTCCGGCTAGGTTTTCAGCAAAGGGTTTGCAGGAAGCTGCTTCTATCTCTTCAGGAGAAAATTGAGCTCGAAGAATTTCGAGATAAAGAGCTCGGATATAAGCTCGTGAATCGCTGTTACTAGAGTATTCCGGGATACATAGCTTGTAAGTATCGCGCAGATAGGTATTAGTGATCCTGCATGAGAAGGGAGTTTGTTGCGTCTCCCTGATTACTTTGTCGATATCCGGAATCGAACTCATTGTTTGGTTAAACGTTGAGTTCGCTTGCCGGAATGCGAGGTTTGTTTGGATCTGGAACCTTTCGAAAGATTCACGGTCCAAAAGGTTTCGCGGATCGACAAGAATCTGATTAGATGGAATCGAATAGGATAGAGCTCGATTTGACGAGCTATTTGCTTTCGTCAATTGAGCTAGATCGGTAGGATCGTATACTCTATGATTTTGAGCTCGATCGACTAGATCGTTTGTTGCGGGAAACTGTTGATAGTTTTCCTCAACTTGAGTTTGAGTTGTTGCAGGGTTCTGCGAACTCAAAATTTCATTGGACTGATTTTCGAGCTGAGACACCGCATGCGAGTTCAAGTTGTGAGCCGTGGTTTCGGGCCATCTAAATATAGTTGGCTCGAGACCTGGCAGCAATGGAGGTGGAGATGGAAGTCGCTCTGTTGGCTGAGATCCTATCTCTGATTTGCTTGAATCTGGAATGTTCAAGCTGCTCAATGGCGAGCTCATCGATGAGAGGAGAGTCTGAGAGATTCGAGTGCGCAGTGGCAATTCGTATCGTTTCGACAAGCTGTTTATTGAGCTCATCGGTGGGACAAGAGTCTGAAAGACATGAGCGCGCGCTGGCTCCTCATCCCGTTTCGACGAGCTGTTTAACGAGGTCATCGGTGGGATGAGAGTCTGAATGACAGGAGCACGCGGTGGTGCCTCATCCCGTTCCGACGAGCTGTTTAACGAGGTCATCGGTGGGATGAGAGTCTGAATGACAGGAGCACGCGGTGGTGCCTCATCCCGTTCCGACGAGCTGTTAGGTTCGTGCATTGGTGAAAAGTCGAGCTAAGTTCCCGGAGGAGGACTTATGATCGTCCGTAGCTCAGCAAGACTTCGTTCATATTTTTTCAACCTGATTTTTTGGTCGTATTAACTGTTAATCAGGTCGGTGAGCATTCGCTTGATTTGGGCTTGGTCGTCCGGATGTGGTCGAGCCGAAGCTAACGATGCTGACACAGTTCGTGTCGGAGTTATCCGACTGATCAGTGTTGAGGTAATCGGGAGATTTTTTAGATCTAACCCGAACTCGCAAATGAGGCTTCTCAATTGCGTGCGAGATCGAGTTCTCGGCTGTCACAGAAGTGACGAGGTTGATCACCGATGGTTTCACGCGGGCTGGAACATTCGAGTTCGCTGCCGCGGAGGTGATAACCGGATCGACCAGGACGCTCGATCTACTATCAGTTTGGCTGCTGCCAGTTGGCGAGGTGATCGGGTTTTTCGGTATGTCTGCAGTTTTGGCACTGCTGACATCCGAAGTGATTTGATCCGATGGGATCTGAGACTGGGAGCGAGCTCCCTGAGAATTTGATAGGAATGAATCCATTTCGTTCTCAATTGGTTTAGGTTCGACCCTTGGGTAAGAGAAAGCTATTTTCTCCCCTCCTTCTAGGGCCAAAATGTGGGTTCGGAAAACCACACTCAAAATTTATGTGTATTTTGTAGGGAGAAATTGCCTGTGGAATCAGAGGTTAGATTCTGATGTAAGTCGAATGATTCGTAGACAAATATTTGACGAAATCGGACTTAGGCTAATCGAATAAAGTGGTTACAAAACCGGCCTGAAAGACCATGTAAAACACTAGGATTCGACTAAGCAAAAGAGATGGAAATTAGGTGGTGGCTGCGCTCGTGTAACGAGCTGCCTACGTACCCTGTTTTAGGGATCAAGCCAGAACGTAGTTCGATTGTAAGTTGTTCTCTATTTCGAGTCGTTTTCTGAAGAGAAATGACCACGAAAAGAGTTAAAGGGTGTGAAGATGACGATAAATCTCAGGTTATCGGAGTGATCCGAAGGTAAGAGATTACGTCGAACTTCTGCCGGAAGTGATTTCCGGCTAGAAAGATCAGGGCTTTCTAAGGTTATCTCGAAGATCAAGGATAAGATCGAAGAGAAAAGATATGAGAATATCTCAAGACGAAGAAGAAGAACTTCACTCTGTTTCTGCTGTGAAAAGATGATGAGAAGAACTTGTGTAGTGATTTTTGATCAAAGGAATTCTGTCTCGAAAAGACTTGTGATTAAGGAATTCTCTCTCGGAAATGAGAAGGATTAAACTTATGTCCAAAAGAACATTCTTATCAAGAATCGTCCTCTTTTTATAGCACCGAAGTAGATCGCAACCTCCTCCGCGTATCTCGTCCACGTGCAACTACCGATCCCGCTATTTCCGGATCTGAACAGTCGAAGCGAGATTCTCGTTTGACTCGTTCAAACTCAGCTTGTGGACTTGACTCCGTCGAGCTAGAGCTCGACTTCATCTTCACAAGTAGCTCGGACAGTAAACAGCTGGATTTGGACAAGGATACTTGGTGGGCTCGAGGTCACTTTACTGGGCCTGAGTGGACTTATCTTGATCTTAGGACTTAGATGATGGGCCTTATGGGCCGGATTTCTGGAGGGAAATCCAGGTCCAACAAGCATGACTAAGCAATTTCACCTTTGAATAAGGGGTTTGGAATGCCCAATAAGTTTTGTGAAAAACTATTCAATTGTGAAATTAAACTCTAAATAACTCTAAACCACCTAGGTTCCACCTAGCTAAGTTCATTACAAGACTAATAAGATGCAATTTCAAGTTTAGACAAGAGTTTAGACCAAACAAGAAACTTATTGAAATTTCGATCTTGCATAAACATGGATTAGAGTTAGAAGACATACCTTGTGTGTTGAAAAGTGAATAAGGAAGAAGAGCAAGTAAATTCCAATTTAGAGTTATGAACAGTAAAAGTTTTGAAATCAAAACTCTTAGAGTTCCTCTAATGGAGTTTAGGGTTTTGGAGAAGAAAGAGAGGTTCTTGTTGTTTTCAAGGGAAAGGTAAAGTTATAAAGTCAATCCTTAATTTTCCTTTTCAAATTCGAATTTTGATTGAAAACCGGTTTAAGTTGGTTTAGGATTGGTTAAAACCGGTTTGAATTTAATGAAAAGGGGACTTACCTTGGCCGAAAAAGTTTGGGCCGATGGCCGATGGATTTTGTCGCGGTCGAGCGATTTGGTCGGCCAAACTGGACGAGAAATCGGCCGAGGCCGATCGTTTGTTCCCGGATCGACCGGCGGTCGGTCCGTTCCGATACAATCCGGCCGATCGCGGCCTGTTCCTTCCTGTCGTGCGTCTGCCGGACGGTTTTGTCGCGCTAAGTGTCCGGCCGAGCAGAGCCGTTCCTTCCCGGCTCGACCGGTACGGTCGGCCCGATTGGAATTTGCTCGGCCAAATTTCTTTGCGCGTCCGCGGCCAATGGTTTTGGCGCGGATTGTGTTTTCACACCTTTTTCTCCTTCTATCCTATCTTAAAACAAAGAAAACACAAAAGCAAAACAAAAACTAAGAAATTAAAGAAAGAAAAGTAAAAGTACCTCATGGGTTGCCTCCCATGCAGCGCTTGTTTTAAGTCTTTAGCTTGACTGTAAGGCTTGGCGCTCAGGAGAAGATGGAGACAAGAGGCATCTTTGATCCTCCAAGTCTTTTCTCCTTGCAATGAGTATCTGGTGGGTGATTCACAGCTGGATAGACAATCTCTCCATGAATGTCCCTTGGCACTACTGCCTTAGGAAAAAGTTTAGAGTTCTTGTCAACTTTCTCCTTGAATCCTTCTAGATTCTCATCAATAAGCTCCTTTGGGAATAGAAGCTTCATGTTGCGGCCAGACCTAGGCTTTCTAACCTTCCTTCTTGGCTTGGCCTCATCTTCAATCTTGGTTGATCCCTTGGGCGGTTTTGGTGTAGGGGCCTTAGTCTTACTCCTTGCTTGTTTGGCAAGCTGCTTGGGCTTAGGAATGGGATCTTCCTTGATTGTTCTTCAGTTTCTCCTTCTTGGGGTGGCTTCAAAGTAACTTTCTCCTCTTGGACCATGTCAACAAAAGAGTTCTTTGTTGAACACATAGGGAAGAACATACCCTTGTTCACCTTGTTGAAAGAGATTCTTTGATTGGGGAAATCAAATATGGCACCCACAGTAGACAGGAAAGGGGTTCCAAATATGAGAGGTCTATGGCTACTCTCTCTCATTTCCACAATCTGGAAATCAGTAGGGATAGAGCAATTTCCAATCTGCACCATCACATTAGGCACAAAGCCATAGGGGTTTGTGAGAATGAATCAGCATAGTTGATGGAGATGGATGATGGCTCTATCTTGGTGAGGCCTATCTTGTCAGCTATCCTCTTAGACATGATGTTCACATTGGCTCCTGTGTCACACAAAGATTGCTCAAGAATGTTACCTTTGATGATACAAGGCACAACAAACTTTCCTGAGTTATCAGTCTTGGGGATAATCTTTGGGAAGAGTCTTCTCTTTCTAGCTCGATTGGACTCTCTCTCTGGGTAATTCTCTTCAGGCCAAATCATGCAATCAACAGTAGGTTTTGAAAGCATCCATTCTGGAACTTGGTCTTCAAATCTTTCTTCTATGGCGGCTGAGTTGCAAAAGGACTTCTTGGATTCAGCTTCCTGTCTCTTAACAGCTTCCATAGTTTGGTGACTTGAGTCTCTAGTTTCTTCACATGAGTGGCAACAGCATCATACTTGGTGTTGAGATTGCTGAACAAAGTGTCCATCTTCTCATACATCTCTTTGTATTTCTTTTCTGGCCATCCATGATCTGTTGGAGGATTCCTTCAAATCTTCCACCTTGTTGGTTTGGAGGAGCTTGATTTGGTGAAGAAGCATATGGCTCCTTGGGCGGATATGATGATCTCTGCTCATACCCTTGCCTTGGCTGAAATTGACTTCCTTGAGATTGGTAAGGAGGTCTTTGTTGTTGTGGATACCTTGGAGGATACACTTGGTCTTGAGGATTCTCCACATTGGGGTTTCTATAAGACATGTTGGGGTTTGGGCGATAGCTTGGATTGTATCCCTTGTTCCCATAGTTTCCAATGTAGTTCACATCTTCTTCATTGGCTTCATTAGAGAAATCTCCCATGCATTCTCTTGATGGGTCTTCATTAGCATCACTCATCCCTTCTATTGCATTGATATGCTTGAGCTGTCCCTTAAGAACTTGAGCCATCATGTTCTTGAGTTCAGTCATTTGAAAAGAATCAGGGGAGCTAGTAGTGGTGCGGCTTGAGCGGTCATAATCAGGACAGTTGTTACAATCACTAGCTGCAAGATTCTCAATAAGAACCTTAGCTTCATCAACAGTCTTGGTCATGAAGTTTCCATTGCTTGCAGTGTCCAATGAAAGCTTGTACTTGTGGTCTATGCCACGATAGAAGATGTTCCATAGGTTTCCCTCATTGAAACCATGATTAGGGCAGTCCCTAATGTACTCCTTGAATCGGTCTAGCGCCTCATAGAAAGATTCATTGTTGGCTTGGCGAAAGTTGGAGATCTTGTTCCTTACAGAAACTGATCTTTGCTTGGTGTAGAAGTGGTTGATGAAAGCGGCCTTGTACTCATCCCAAGTGGTAATGGAGTGAGCTGGCAGAGACTTCAACCATCTTGAAGCTTTGTCGCCAAGAGAGAATGAAAAGAGCTTGCACTTCAAGTAGTCAGCAGAGACTCCATTGGATCTTGTAGTGCTGCAAATCTCTTCAAAGTTTTCTATGTGATCAAGAGGATGCTCGGCTGGAAGGCCATTGAATTGGTTCTGTCTAACCAACTGATAAACTCTTCCCAAGGGGTCGGCACTCTAGAGTTGGTAAAAGGGATAAGCCTTCATTCAACAGGCTGGGAATCCACGAAGAACAAGGATATGTGTATTGAATGGCTGAACAGAAGCTGCGGAAGGCTCCTGATATACCGGCGGATCGATTCTCTGGATATTACATACCAAAGGGGATCGACAGCTTGCTGGATATGACACACCAACAAGGAATGGATAGAGATGGATTGTGAGACGCCACAAAGATCTGTGAAAGGATCTCTGATAAGTCTTAAACAGCCAGGAACATAGATATGACACACTATGAACATGGAGTTCCAAAAATAACAAGACATCACATCTTGAAGGAGAGAAACTTCTCTGATTTTTACTGAAAACAAAGTTATTTTTATTCATGATTTTGAGCTCTATTTATAGAGAATTACAACTCATTTTCGTCATAACTAAGAGCTTAACATGCAGAGCACCTAGAGAAATGAAGTTTGACTCAAATCTGCATGTAAGAGAGAGAAATAGACATCATTAAATGTGGTCTTTGTTGAGACTCGAAATATGATCTTCCTTGATAGCTTTTGGGCTGAATCCAACTTCATGGGCTTCTCTGATGGATCTAGTTTGTAGAATGACTTGGTTTGTAGCTTAACTCGTTCTGGCCTGGTCGGAATCCTTCATTGAATGCACATAGGTCAAAATCGAGTAAACCGGAAATCACCTGATTTGTAAATTGAATAACTCCTTCGTTTCAACTCCTATTACGATGATTATTCTTTGAGATGTTCTGGAATCGAGCTGAGTACAATCTCCAAGTAATTTCGTTTGTTGAATCGTCATGGTTGAGAAGTTACGCATCGAACAGTGAACAAATGTCCTTTCGGGTCTTGTTGAAGTCTTGCATCCGGTTTGATTGAGCTCTGATTCAGCTGCTGGTTTAATGACCTTATCATCATATTTTTGCTACCCTCAATAATCATATCATACTCCCTCTCTTAAAAAAAGATTTGCCCTCAAATCTTGCTCTTTATTGAAAATAAACTAAAAGAAGATGAAGAGGTGAGAAAAAGAAAATAGAAAGAAAACCAAACCCAGGAGTGTGCTCTGATACCAAATGATAAACTATTCCCAAGGGGTCGGCACTCTAGAGTTGGTAAAAGGGATAAGCCTTCATTCAACAGGCTTGGAAGCCACGAAGAACAAGGATATGTGGATTGAATGGCTGAACAGAAGCTGCGGAAGGCTCCTCATATACTGGCGGATCGATTCTCTGGATATTACACACCAAAGGGGATCGACAGCTTGCTGGATATGACACACCAACAAGGAATGGATAGAGATGGATTGTGAGACGCCACAAAGATCTGTGAAAGGATCTCCGATAAGTCTTAAACAGCCAGGAACATAGATATGACACACTATGAACATGGAGTTCCAAAAATAACAAGACATCACATCTTGAAGGAGAGAAACTTCTCTGATTTTTACTGAAAACAAACTTATTTTTATTCATGATTTTGAGCTCTATTTATAGAGAATTACAACTCATTTTCGTCATAACTAAGAGCTTAACATGCAGAGCACCTAGAGAAATGAAGTTTGACTCAAATCTGCATGTAAGAGAGAGAAATAGACATCATTAAATGTGGTCTTTGTTGAGACTCGAAATATGATCTTCCTTGATAGCTTTTGGGCTGAATCCAACTTCATGGGCTTCTCTGATGGATCTAGTTTGTAGAATGACTTGGTTTGTAGCTTAACTTGTTCTGGCCTGGTCGGAATCCTTCATTGAATGCACATAGGTCAAAATCGAGTAAACCGGAAATCACCTGGTTTGTAAATTGAATAACTCCTTCGTTTCAACTCCTATTACGATGATTATTCTTTGAGATGTTCTGGAATCGAGCTGAGTACAATCTCCAAGTAATTTCGTTTGTTGAATCGTCGTTGTTGAGAAGTTACGCATCGAACAGTGAACACATGTCCTTTCGGGTCTTGTTGAAGTCTTGCATCCGGTTTGATTGAGCTCTGATTCAGCTGCTGGTTTAATGACCTTATCATCATATTTTTGCTACCCACAATAATCATATCACAAATGCTATGATCTGAGGCTTGAGCTCATAGTCATTCCTTGCAGGAAGTGGTGGTTGGATAGGGTTTCTATCCGTGAAGAATGCATCGGCAGAGTCATAGTCTCCGATTGTTTGGATGTCTGCTTGAGGTTGCAAATTGATGTCCCCAGCAGGATCTTGTGGATTAGGAGGAGGAGGAGGCTGATCTCTTCCTTCTTCATTAGCGCGGGCTACTTCAATGGCGTGAGTGCGTGCTGCTTCGTCGGCCATCTCTTGGGCTTTTTGCTTCCTAAGTAACTTCTCGAGCTTGTCTTTCTCTGGATGTTCAACTAGGTTGTCTTTGTTAGACCTCCTAGTCATGCACCTGAAAAGAATCTAGGAAACAAACTAAATCAAAAGGAAAAAACAAAAGTAAAAGCAAAAACCAAAGTAAAAGAAATCAAAAACTAAAACTTCAAAAGCAAAAGCAAGCAAAACAAAAGGAAATTCTAGACTAGATCCTAGTTGAGCTTTAAAGGTACTGCTGCAGTCCCCGACAACGGCGCCAAAAACTTGATGTTGAGTCAGGTTTTACCAAACTCTTAGACCTCTGCAAGTGCACAGATCGCGGAAGTATGGGTATCGAACACAAGGACTGGCTATTGAGTACACTTTGAAACTATGGATTTTGGATCAAGCTAAAACAAAAGTATGATTGAGGTTGTAATGGTGAACAGAACTAGCAAGTAAACGAGGTTGTAAATCAATAAGGAAGAAGCGCTAGGTCAACAGGGGCTAATCGCAGAGAAGCAAGCAATGATCAATGAAACAATGATAGATGAATTGATTAGGGATGTTGGGATATTAAGAACCGTCTAGAACACAGATCACGAATATAAAACCATTCCACTTTCGAGGCTCCGGCTCCTTTGTTAATCTACCTAGTCGCTAAACTTTTGGTATGTCCCTAGGTGATTAAATCAAGCTTTAGAATGAATAGGTTCTGATACAGTTCACTAGATTATAGTAGATCAACTTTCGCAGTCTAAGAAACCTAGCTTGTCCAAAGAATATGTCCGGCGAATGATACAACACTGTCGAGGCTCAAATCAACCTAAGATCGGATTACTAGATGCGCGGTAAAGCAATCAGCATTAGTTAAGTGCACAAGACGAGACAAAGACTCTATGATAATCCCTAGCTAAACATCGAAATCAAAGATCATGCAAGCAACTCATTGAATAGTAACCCTAGCAACCTAACTAGTGGATTACTCAGACATGATCAAAGCAATAACACATAAAGATGAAGAAAACATGATTGCAATAAAACTTAAGTATGAAATCGTGATACAAGGGCGGCTCTCTTTCACAAGAGGCTAAAAAGTATATATATAGTGCTAGGTCTTCAGAGGCGGCTTAGGGTTAAGCCGGGCCGTGAAAATACGTGAAACGGGCTTCAAAACGGGCTTTGGGTCGACCGCGGCGTTCGGACGGTCGGTCGGGACGATCGGCCGGACAATCGGGTCATGGCCGCTCTTAGTACGATCGGAACGGTCGTGGCCGGACGGATTCGTGGTCGGCCGAGTGAAGGGTTGGCTGATGTTTCTCGGTCGAACGCGGTGCGTGGCTTTCCGAACCTGGTTCTGGACAGGATGTGGGACAAACCCTTGTCTTTGTTGATGGCGGTTTGGAGCATCTCCTAGACCAATCGGTCGAGGTTGCCTAGCTCGACCGAGTCCATTTCCCAAACGGATTCCATTACCCTCTGGTACATCCAAGGTTTCAGTAACAACCACCTCTGGTTCTGCTTGTACCCTCTGAGTTCTTAGACTTCTCTTTCTACCCGTGGTGAAATCTAGCTCGACCAAGTCTTCAGTTGTTCGACTCGATCGAGTTCGCATGCACCTGCAAAATGAATCAAAAACCCAGCAATACAAATAACAGAGGTGGGATAGCTTGATCGTCCAAGTGTTTTGGAAACTCAAATGCAACAACATTCAAACCCAAATGGCAACGGTGCCAAATTGATGATAGGATTTTGTGTGGGTGATGTGAAATGATATGAATGATATGAGGTGGAATGCAAACAGGGGTGAATAAAAGATGAGATGGTATGTTGCAATCACAATCATTCAATTCCTCTTAACCATCATAGTCGATGTAGTATAAGAGGTTATCAATCCAAAAGGGTGAGATGTTGCTCTTTGAATCTGTGCAAACACAAGAAAGTCAAGCAGTACAATAAAGGGGGATGCAATAACTAAATAACCTACTGGAATGAAATGCAATGCAGAAAGTAAAAGAAAGCAGTAATGAAAGCAGTAAAGGAAGCAGCTCGACCGAGGGTTCGATCGAGTAGAACAGAGTAACTAGGCTCGATCGAGTTGAGGGTCGAGTGGACGTAAAAACAGAGTAAAAGCGATAAAGGTAAGAACTTTAAGAAGCTAATGCGAATGTTAGGGTCTAAGACGGGGTCTTACAACTAGGGGAAGACTATACTTAATCAATCTTGCTATTAAACAACTTGTATCAAGCTATCTCTTGGCATTGATCCTCTCAAGCCTAGCTAGCCCTTTCCCAAAGTGAAAGCTATCATCCAAGGAAAGATCTCAGAAACACGGGGTCAGCCAGTGAGAATCAAGCCTTGGAGGCAGTAAGATCATTGCTCAAACTAACCCATCCAACACCTATGAACTCCATTTCGAGAGCAAGGTTTATTGGAGCTCTAAGTGGACTTGATCAAGCGATTTCCACTCATTCCCATGAGGAAAATCGCCTAGACTCATACACACCTTGGTCAGTGGTTGTGTAGCCTTAAGCTTAGTCCAAAAGAGAGAGATTTCTAGATTAAGACCACAAGCAATAAAGATTAAGCATAAGGATCCTCTAATCTAGCCCATCTTAAACCCTAAATGGGACTACTCACTACACATGAAGGAATACACAATCAAATGAAATGAAATCGACGTGGAAAGATATAGGAGATGAAACTAAAGAACTTTTATTGAAATAAGCAAGTGCAAATTGATGATAGGATTTTATGTGTGTGATGTGATGATATGAATGTAAATATGAAATGAGGTGGAATGCAACAGTGGTAAAGAAGATGGGATGGTATGGTGCAAAACACAATCACAATCAATCAATTCCCCTTAACCATCATAGTCATTGAAGTATAAAGGGTATCAATCCATAAGGGAGAAATGTTACTCTATGAACTTATGCAATCACAAGAAAGTCAAGCCAAATGATTAAAAGGAGGGATGTAACAACTAAACAACCTAAGGAAATGAAATGTAGTGCAATAAACGAAAGAAAGCAGTAAAGCAAGCAGCTCGACCAAGGACTCGTTCGAGTGGGAACAGAGTAACCAAGCTCGGTCGAGTTAGCGTAAAAAGAGATAAAGGCAGGAACTTTAAAAAGCTAATGCGAATATTAGGGTCTAAGACAGGGTCTTACAACTAGAGGAAGACTATACTTAATCAATCTTGCTCTTTAGACAACTTGAATCAAGGTATCTCTTGATATTGAGCCTCTCAATGCCTAGCTAGCCCTTTCCCAAGGTGAAAGCTATCATCCAAGACATGATCTCAGAAACAGGGGGTTAGCCAGTGAGAGTCAAGCCTTGGAGGCAGTAGGATCATTGCTCAAACTAATCCATCCAACACCTATGAACTTCATTTCGAGAGCAAGGTTTATTGGAGCTCTTAGTGGACCTTTTCAAGCGATTTCCCAACACTTCCATGTGGAAAATTGCCTATGAACATAAAAGCTAGGGGTAGTGGTCATGTAGCCTTAAGGTTTGTCGAAAAGAGAGAGATTTCTAGATTAAGAACATAAGCAATAGAGATTAAGCATAAATGATATACCTCTATTTTACATGCTTTTTATATTGTTTTAGCATTGTTTTCTATCTAAAAAGGTAGTTTTACTGTGTTTATAGTGTCTAGAGTCTAAACAGGTGAAATGATGCATTTTGGAGCAAAACCATAGGATTTGCACTTCAAGCCGCTCCATGCACAAGCACCAACTTTAAGAGGGCCCAGAAAAAGATCTACTCAATGGATTTCATCAAGACCAGTTCCCTGCGTGCTCTGATTGAGTTAACTTTCCAACGCAACTGGAATGGCCTATTTGGATGAGTAGAAAAGGAGTTATAACCAAAAGAGTGAAGACTGCTCCAGACGGCTCTATCGAGAATCAGCGCCCAACCGCGCAGTCCGGCTGGCCGAGGAAACGATTGTTTCCGCTCGGCCAAATCACATCCGTCCGTCTGAAGTCTCGGCCAAAGTTCCAAACCGACCGGCCGATCACGCATCACGACCCGGGAAACATCCCGCGGTCGGCCAAGCCACAACCTCCACGCCACGCCGCGCACGACCATGCCGCGCGAGCCGGGAACAAGCCTCGCGGCCGCGCAACCCTTGCGTACCACGGCCGATGCATCCGTCCGAGCCGGGAAAACGTCCCACGTCCGGCCGAGAAACCATCGGCCAAATCTCATCCCCGTCCGACCACGCCGGCCGACCGTGAATCATCCGGCCACGACCGTTCCGACTCGCCCACGACCCGACTGTCCGGCCGATCGTCCCGACCGACCGTCCCAACGCCGCGGTCGACCCGAAGCCCGTTTTGAAGCCCATTTCATATTTTCAAGGCCCGGCTTAACCCTAAGCCGCCTCAAAAGACCTAGCACTATATATATAGCTTTTTAGCCTCTTGTGAAAAGAGAGCCGCCTTGTATTTCGATTTCCTACTCTAAGTTTTATTGCAATCATGTTTTCTTCATCTCTATGTGTGTTTGCTTTGATCATGTCTGAGTAATCCACTAGTTAGGTTGCTAGGGTTACTATTCAATGAGTTGCTTGCATGATCTTTGATTTCAATGATTAGCTAGGGATTATATTAGAGTCTTTGTCTCGTCTTGTGCACTTAACTAATGCTGATTGCTTTACCGCGCATCTAGTAATCCGATCTTAGGTTGATTTGAGCCTCGACAGTGCTGTATCATTCGCCGGACATATTCTTTGACAAGCTAGGTTTCTTAGACTGCGAAAGTTGATCTACTATAATCTAGTGAACTGTATCAGAACCTATTCATTCTAAAGCTTGATTTAATCACCTAGGGACATACCAAAAGTTTAGCGACTAGGTAGATTAACAAAGGAGCCGGAGCCTCGAAAGTGGAATGGTTTTATATTCGTGATCTGTGTTCTAGATGGTTCTTAATATCCCAATATCCCTAATCAATTCATCTATCATTGTTTCATTGATCATTGCTTGCTTCTAGATCTTATTTACTTTACCTTTCCCTTGAAAACCACAAGAACCTCTCTTTCTTCTCCAAAACCCTAAAACCCCATTAAGGGCGCTGATATCACCATATTTTACATGATTTTACTATATAATACTATGTTTTCAAACGGTTTTTGCAAGATTCTTTGCCTTTAGAGGTAGTTTTCTTGTATTTGTGGGATTTGAAGTCTTTGTAGGTGAAATAATCAAAAAGGATGCAAAAAGGAGTAAAAGAGCCCTAAATCAAGATCCATGCAAGTTTCCAAGTCAAGAAGATCATTTTATCTCCAAGTGTTAGTTCTCGCTAGCGCGCAGAACGAAGCTTCGGAAGTTTGGCCGCGCGCGGAGGAGTTCCCGACGTCCAAAAGTTACGATCTTGATATGGAAAGATAGATACTTGAGTCATGCATCACGTCGAAGTGGAATGAAGCCATTTGGATCAACTATGAGGCCTAGACTTATTTTCTACCGAGACATGTCCGGTAAGCGAGTAAACGAAGCCCATGGAGGATTTGGAGTGTCTAATGGCCCGAGCAGCAGCGCCAAAGGCCTTGATCGAATAGAGAAGAGGCCTGGCTAATGTTTGGAGCTTTCCTTGGTACAATGTCGGCCCATACACGACGTGGAGAAGAAGGCTTTGCTCACGGGAAACTTTCCTTTTCCGGCATGAAGAAAACCCTACGCGACTTCGCCCATATATACATGTTTTTAGCCGCTGAAGAAGAGAGTCCGAAAATTATCAAAGAGTGTACGTGTGAGAAGAGAGTTCAGAGGAGAGAAGCCCTAGGAGATCGTCCAAGAAGAAGGAGGCGCCGCTCAACTCTTGTTCTTTCTTTTTCATTGTTTCCATTTCTATAAACTTGATCTTAAGAGTTTTCAAGGGAGAATCCGACTTTGTTCATCAATAGAGAAGCTTTCTTCATCCCTTTATCTCTTTTAATACTTGCATAATGTTTACAATCATGCTTTGCTTGCTTGTTTGCATCATGGCCGAGTAGATCTCTTAGTTAGGCCGAGGAGATCTATGGTGGCCGTGATGATTTGATTGTGTTGCAACTTATTGGGATTTATCTTATGGATCTTCACCTTTACTTGAGCTTAATGCATGATTACTCTACCGTACATCTAGTAATCTGATCTTAGAGAAATAGAACCACGACAGTGCTGAATCTAGATCTCAAAACTAGTATTTGGTGAGCAATAGATCATAGCCAACGAAAGCTGAGTTATGGTTTATTGTGAACAATTGAATCTTGATCACCTTTAATGCATGTTTGCAATTCTAATAGCCAACGAAAGCTGAGTATATTAGGTTGTTTTAAACATAGTGGTTGGAGCCACGACAGTGGAAAGACCATACACTAGTGATTCATGTTCAAGACGGCTCTACACACATCCCATGCAACTATCTTTTCATCATTGCTCCATATGATTGTCCTTTGCCTAACTCTTGTTTTAAATTGTTTACAACTCACTCACATTTCTTTTGTTTTTTCTCATTCTAGGTCCAAAACCACCTCATATTGCGAGCTAGCTACAAACCAATCTCACAAGGTGTTAAGCGAGAACACTTCCTCCTCGTGTTCGACCCCGACTACAACACGGCTGTGCACTTGCAGCTCATTAGTTGGGTTTATAAATTGTGAAAATTTGAGGCAATCTAAACCCGCCATCAAGCTTTCTGGCGCCGTTGCCGGGGAGGAGTTGCTTTTCCTTCACACCTCTTGATTGATTTCAAGACTAGCTCATCTCATCTTTCACTTTTCTTTGTTTTTGTTTTTCATAAAATCTTAAAAACTCATAAAAATTTTACTTAACTCTCTCTTTGTGTGTTTCTAAGGTGCATGACAAGAAGGTCCAATCCAAATACAACCATTGAAGAAGATCTTGACATTGACCAACTTGAGCGCACACTTAGGCGACTAAGGAGAGAAAGAATGAATCCAGGCGGAGAAGGCGCGCCAAATAGGCCACACAACCCGCCCGACCAAGAGAGGAGAGCCAATGATCCTCCTAATCCAGCAGAAGCTAGAGCTGACCAGCCAGCACCGGCCAGAGACGTTCCTCCACCCAATCCGAACGCGCCCGATGCAGCTGAGCCGCTACAGCCACCTCTTAACCCGCCGCGACCACCACCGGCGTTTGCAAATGGACATCATCGTCACGGTGACAACCAAGGGATGCCTCAAGACCAACCTCACGCACCTCCAAGGAGAGTGCCAAACGCGCAGCATCCAAGGCACCAAACTATGGGAGACTTTGATTCGTCCGATGCTTTCTTTATGGATCGGAATCCAATCCGACCGCCTCTACCTCCAAGGAACGATTTTGAGATCAAACCGCAGATCATTGCCTTGGTGAAGCAAAACCAATTCCATGGTTTGCCCACTGAGCATCCTCTTGATCACGTCGACACCTTTGAGGAGATATGTAGCACAACTCGTGTTAATGGAGTATCACCGGATTACTTCAAGTGCAAGCTATTCACTTTTTCTCTAAGTGACAAGGCGCTAAGATGGGTAAAATCTTTACCACCTCAGTCCATTACAACATGGAATGAATACAAGGGAGCTTTCTTGAACCAATTCTACACTAAGCAAAGATCCAACTCTATAAGGAGCAAGATTTCTGGTTTCAAGCAAGATTCAATGGAGTCATTCTATGAAGCTTTGGAGAGATTCAAGGAGTACACAAGAAGCTGCCCTAACCATGGCTTTTCAGAAGGTAACCTTTGGAACATCTTTTACAATGGGATTGATCATAAATACAAGCTTTCTCTCGATACCGCGAGCAATGGTAATTTCATGACCAAGTCGGTGCCGGAGGCAAAGCTTTTGATTGAGAATCTCGCTGCTAGTGATGCCAATGCATGCCCTGACTACAATAGAAGCGTGAAGACCACGAGCTCATCAGAATCAGCTCAAATCTCGGAGCTAAGGAACATGGTCTCACAACTACTTAAAAGCCGGCAAGGAGTTCACGCCATTGAAGATGCCCTAGCCACAAATGAAGACACTCTTATGGATTTCATGAGAGATGGCACTGAAGAGAATCTAGAGGAAGTCAACTACATTGGAGGAAACTATGGGAATAGAGGATTCAATCCACCATTTCGCGCGCATCCAAACCTATCATACCGGAGCAACAATGTGGAGAATCCAAATGACCAAGTCTACCCCAATCAAGGAGCGTATCAAGGAGGCCAATACCAATCCAAGCCACAACAAGTCTATCCAAGAGGGATGTACCAAGTGGTTTGAGATCTCCTTTGAAAACTTTTCAAATTGGCTCCGGGAACGTCTTCCTTCGGCTTCTCCAATTCTGCTCGTTCCAATCTGGATTTTCTTCTTTAGATGCGATGTGGATGCTTGATGAGGTGATTTGAGCCGGTGGCCGCGGTAAATGCCGTGATTTGGATTGTCGGCCATTTTACTTGCTCGCGATCGGCCAAATTTCACTCCATCGGCCATCTCTTGAATTGTAAGGAATTCATTGTACTGAAATGAAGTTTCATCGACCAACCTTATGTTTTGTGGCTCCTTGTGAAGTTTGAGGCGATTTGAACGTGTGGATTCGGAGATCTTTCGTTGTGCGCGCCAATGGCTGTCGGGATGTGATTCCTTTGGCCATCTTGTATTCTGTTCGATCGTCTCCTTCCTTTCTTCTTCCTTGGTGTTTTTTGGACTCCAGAGGATCAGTTTCCACCGGTGTTCGCGCCTTCTTGAGGTTTTGAGTTCGTCGGCCATTCTATGCATCGCCGTCGGCCGTATTGAGCTTCTTCGTCTATCTCACGTAGCAGGCACTTTTTCTCGTCCTATCTTTTGGATTTGCCGACCAAAATGATGTTTTGAGGTCGCCTGTGAAGTTTGGTGGACTTCGGTCGTGCCGTTTGGGAGATGGTCGAGCATTGTCGCTTGGTTCGTCGATTCTGGCCGAGAGAGTGGTTGTGATGTTGATATCTCCTTATTTACTCGGGCCAATTGAGTTCTGCTTCGACCGAACTGTTTTTCTATCCCTCCTGGATTGAATTGTGGTTGGATTTCCCTCATCTCTCATGTTTGGCATGTAAATCCTCCTTTGGCCGGTTGTGGCTTCCTTTGCGCGCCATGTTTGTATGATATTTTGAACCGGTTCTCCTGTCATATTTTATATCTGAAAAACACTAGTAACTTTTTGTTAAACTCTGTCAATGATTGAGTTGTTCAAAATAGTTTGAACTTCCCAATCAAAGACTTGATCGTGAAACCATATGTACTTGTGATCTTGATCAGAAATCCAAGTAGTGTTGTATTGGTTTAATTTGATAGAAATAGTGTTTAAAAGAAATGACAGTAAGAATGGAAGTGATACTTACCTTTGCCTTGTGCAATAGTGTTCCAATGGCCGGATTTTGTTGTGCCGCGGCCCTTCTTGGATTCTTTGCTTCTTGAAACATGGGTGGGACTTGGGTGGGACTCAAACTAGACTCAATGCTTCACTTAGACCAAAGATGGTTGATCCTTGGGCCGATTGTGGCTATGTAGCTTTTCCAATGCATTTTTCATGTAAGCCTCCTTTTTGGTACTTTTTCCTAAAACACTTTTTATTTTATTTTTGTAAAATTTATTAAACTCTCAAAAATTTAAGAGTTATAAATAGAACAAATAAGTAGTTATAAAAATAAAAAAAAAATAAAAAGAGGAAGGGATAAGAAAATGTGGGTTGCCTCCCACAAGCGCTTGTTTTAAGTCTTTGTAGCTCGACTCCTTTGTGTTCTTAAGAACTTCCTGTTGCCTGATGATTCCAAGTGCATCTTGTCCTGTAGAACTTCCTTGATCAAGTAGCCATGCGACTCTCCTCTTACTTGTGAGCACTCTCCTCCACTTGTGTAGCGAAATCGCTTGGATGAGAAACCGGGAGGTGCAGCATCGTAGAAGGTGTCCTTGTCAACATTGGCTAGAGAGATTCTTCTATTAGGCCAATCCATGATCGCTCCAGCTGTGGCTAGGAATGATCTTCCAAGCAAAAGCTTTAAGTCCTCCGGATCCTTCATGGTTACTACATAGAAGTTGGCTGGAACTATGCAGCCTCCAAAATCAAGCTGAATGTCTTTAACCTCTCCAAGTGGTTCGGTCAATGATGAATCAGCTAGCTTTAAATCCATTCGAGATTTCACAATTGAATTGATCAATCCCAACTTCTTGGCTATCTCGGCCGGCATAAGGTTCACACTAGAACCGGAATCGCAAAGAGCATCATCAAAGTAGCTTCCATTGATAGAGAAATGTATAAGGAAGTAACCTGGGTCATGAAGCTTGTGTAGAAACCTAGGTTTAGGCATCCCCTTTCTTGCTTCCTCGTACATCTTTTCCAATTCAGCTAGACTCCAATCTTGTGTCCAAGCTAGGTCTTGCATGAATGGACTCTTGTTGCAAGCATTATCAAACGGCACACCATAAGGGAATCTCCTCGCCATAAAGTTGAAATCATCTATGATCTCTTCAAGTGATGATCTTGTCTTCCTCTTCTCCTTGGTGGGAGGCGGTTGTGAAGACCTTTGAGTAAGGGTTCTTCCTTTTGGTGCTATCTTCTCTCTTGTTCCAGTGGTTAGCCTTGTGGCTCTTTCTTGATCAGCTCTCCTTTCTTCTTCATCCCAAATCACTCTTGGGTCGGTCTCTCTTATAGTAAAGACGGCGCGGCATGGTTGTCTTAGAACTCGGTCAAGACCTTCTCTTCCAAGTTGGCTAAGCGAGTGGTTAAATCCTTGACTTCCTTGGAGACTCCATCTACTTTGTCTTCAAGCCCTCTAGCTCTTCTTTGAATATCTTGGCTCCTCTTGTCTAGAGAGATGTGTAAATCTCGGATTTGTGCCTTCACTTGTTTTTGCCCTTCCACCAATGTAAGCATCGTCGAGTAACATTGCCTCTCCTTTAGGGTTACTTCGGCTACCTCCCTCTTAGCTTGATGAGCTACTGCTGTTATTGAATTGAGACTCTTGGTGGTGCCATCGAGGTTGTTATCAAGACTTGTGATCTTCTCATCTAAGTGATTGTCCATCTCCTTGGTAGAAACTTTGGTAAAGTGTATCGCTCTCCTACTGTCTTCAATGGCCTCGCCTTGCTTCTTCAAATCTTCCTCCATGTCCAAGCATCTTGACTCTACTCTCTCTATTTGGGTAGAGAGTTCTCCAAGTCTTCCATCTAGTTCGTATCGCGTGAACTCTAGCTTTGTCTCAATGTCGCGGCTAGTTTTTCTTTGGCTCTCCATGAAACCCTCAAGCACGGCATCGAAATGGCTATCTCTCCGCCTATTGAGAACATGGTCGTGGTGTGAATGCAACACTGGTCTAGGTGGTTGATGATAAACCGGAGGTCGGTTTTGATGATGATGGTAATGATGCTCGTCTCGGCTAGGTCCTTCAAACGTCGGATGAGCGCGGTTGGGAGGGAACGGATGTGGCACGATGCTTACGGCTGGGTCTTGGTAACTCCGGCCGTGGAGATCGTGTGGGATCAGTGTCCGGTTCCCAAAGTGGATGTTGGTGTTGTGATTCATCTCCAAGTACCTATAAACACAAGATTTAAAAGAAAAAGTTAGTATTCGAAAATACCAAGATCTAGACTTAGTTTTAAACAAGACTATGCAAGTGTTTATGATGCAATCCCCGGCAACGGCGCCAAAAACTTGATGCGGCATCTATGGGATGAGTACAAGTAATAATTCCCTAAGACAACTAGTGTTGCAAGTGCACAACATATAATTGTAGTATTTAGGGGTCGAACCACAAGGGATTGGATTTCACACATTACATAATCATAGAGTTTAAATGACTAAGCTAAATCAAAAGATGCAAGGGTTTGTGTTTGTTTAGAACACGCAAAAGAAATAACAATGCAATTCTATACAAGCAACATTATTGAACTATTGAAAACTCTTTTGAAAACATGAGCCAAGTCGATTGAAAAGTTTGTTAAAATCCGATTCTTTTGAACTCAAAACACTAAGGAAGGATTATTCCACTTTCGTGGTTCCAATCCCCTATGTCTCTTAAACCAATGGGCTCAGCTTTCGTTGGTCATTGTAGAGTGAGACATGCATTACATCCAAGTAATGATTGTTCACAAAACTCTTTAGGTCTACTTTCGTAGCCTAAAACGATTTGCCCATCAAATATATATCCGGAGATATAACAAGCTTTTGGAGAGTATATCAACCTAAAATCAAGTCACTAGTTAGCTACTCTAGCAACAGGCATTAAGCATAAATAAAGATGGAGAACCATAGGGTTTCCCCTTTTAACAATCGATTTTCGATGGCCATTATATCACGTCCTCATTGGAAGGATCCATAATTCAACAATGAGTCTTAGATAGTAGATGAAGTCTCATGAATCCTTAGAGAGAGAGGCGGCGGAATATAGACTAAACCACGCCTCACCCTTAGGGAGAAATCTCTACTTCTAGACTATATAAATTGAAACATGCAAGCTATATACAAATGCAAAAGAAGAAAAGAAAGAAGAAGGAGACCACCTAAGTGGCTCCGAACTTTATTGAATAAGTGTTTCTTGTTATGCGGCTGGTGATTCTTATTACAAGAGGCTAAAAGCAAGTATATATAGGTAGAGAGCGGGTCTAGGTCGGCAAAGTTGAGCGCGCGCAGAAGAGGAAAGTTTCCATTTCTCTTTAGCCGCTTGAGCTTGCTCTCCAAGTTCTTGAATGGGCCGCGTTCAGGCCAATGGAAGCTTCTGGATTGAGTTATGCTAGTGTCAAGATGAGCCAAGGCCTTGGGCGCGGTATCCGGGCCTCTTGATCCATCAAAGTCTCCATGGGCTCTACTTAGGCGCTCGTCGGACATGTCTTGGTAGAAAATAAGTTCCGGTCCAACGAGTGATCCAAATGACCTCTTTCCACTTCGCCGCGGGTCACGACTCAAATATCTATCTTTCCATATAAGAATCATGACTTTTGGACGTCGGGAAGGCATGAACATGCGGTCGTACTTCGGATGCTCCGGTTTGGTCTTTAGCGAGAAATGTATTTTGGTGCTCTAGACTTGGGAACTTGGTGATTTGACTCTTTTTGCTCCATTTTGGACTCTTCTTTGCTATTTTGACCTGAATGATGCTCAAAACCAGAATATACAAGAAAACTACCTCTTGGGCTTAAAAACCACATTATTTGTATTAAAAACATAGTGAAAACCTTGATAAAAACATGAAAGATATGGGTATATCACAACACTTCCCTTGTCTTGCTGCCACATGAAGATATCCCAAGCCTACGCTCAGGTGTTGTCACTTTCCAGCCCAATGAGGAAGACTTCTATGTTCCATCAAGTGAGAAACCATCATTCCCCATGCTCACCTATCGCACACTTCAGCATGCAGTCAAGACTCAACGCCGCCACCAAGAACGCCATGTTCTCACTACTGGCATGGCCGCGCATCAAGCTCTAGACCGTGTTAGCAAGCTGGAGAAGATAGTGGAATGCCAATCTCGCTTCATCTCACGCCTAGTTCGTGTAGTTCGCCACATTGCACCGGAGAGACTCTTTCGCCCTTCTTCCACCGCTAGAGAGCCATATGAGCCTGACCTTGGTGAGTTCTCACTAGACTCAGAGCTTGGTTCAGAAGGCGATGACCCCATAGATGAGGAAGAGAGTTCTTCTCACTGCCACACATAGTCATCTCAAGTGGTACTTAGTGCAATGGACACTTACAAATCTCCATTTTCTATCCCTATCTCATTTTAATGAATTTCTCTTTATTTTTCTTTTACTTTGAATATTACCTCTCACCTTAATGTGATTTGCTTTCACCGGGACGGTGCAAGTTAAGTCTGGGGGGAGTTTTATTGTGTTACTAATGCATTTTTCTTTCTTTTCTTATGTTTTATTACTTTGTTTCATGTTTTTCAAAAAGTTTTATTGAGTCAAAAACCAGTCCGGAAGTTATGAACTTGCTTTGAGAATTGAGAGTGTTGTGCTAACAATCCATGACCCTAGAGCAGAAACCAGCTAAAGGCACAAGCCTAACAGAAGCTCTTACAGTGGATCGACATGCTAGCTCAGCAAAATTTCTAAGGTAACCAAGCAATCTAGAGTTAACCTCACCCTTAATCAATCTTAATACTCTTGTCAAGGGGATTGGCATACATGTCGACAGTTCCTTGCTTGATTTTCAATAAGATTTGTCTAATCTTTAAAGAGTTCTCCTCTCTCTCCCATCCCAAATGGTAAGTAATGTTTATGAGAAAAAGCTCAAAGAGCACAAGGAAAACAAGTAAGCATGAGGAATGCATATGTCTGTACCTTCATGTCTTATGGAATACCTTAGTCAAACAAGGAACAAGCTAAAGACTTATCCTGTGGTTGAAAGAAGGGTCAATAGAAAAAATAAAATGATACCCTAGAAAAGTAGGGAGAAATTGACCTTTCAAAGTTCTGATGTGAGAAAGAGAGAGGAAAAGAACTCATTGCACTTAAAGACAATCTTGGAGAAGATCAAGTGGGTAAGAACAAGTTCAATTGATCGATGTTCCCTTGATAAAGAACTCACGCTTTAAATTTATGCAAGAGGTTAGCAATAGAGAGTTTGGATTGCTGGATGAGACTAGTTGGGTTGGTATTGTTCGCTAAACTTGCAGGGTGTATGTGAAGCTAACCTTATGTTGTCTATGTTCTTAGTGGAATACAGGAAAGGAACCTTTCACAGGATATTCAAAAGAGCAAGGGAGTTCCACGTTTTCAAACCTCTTTCACGGATTTAGATTCTTTTTGGGGACAAGCAAAGATCTAAGTCTGGGGGAGTTGATATACCTCTATTTTACACTTTTTATACTGTTTTAGCATTGTTTTCTAATGGTTTTTGGCAGGTTTTCTATCTAAAAAGGTAGTTTTACTGTGTTTATAGTGTCTAGAGTCTAAACAGGTGAAATGATGCATTTTGGAGCAAAACCATAGGATTTGCACTTCAAGCCGCTCCATGCACAAGCATCAACTTTAAGAGGGCCCAGAAAAAGATCTACTCAATGGATTTCATCAAGACCAGTTCCCTGCGTGCTCTGATTGAGTTAACTTTCCAACGCAACTGGAACGGCCTCATTTGGATGAGTAGAAAAGGAGTTATAACCAAAAGAGTGAAGACTGTCCAGACGGCTCTATCGAGAATCAGCGCCCAACCGCGCAGTCCGGCTGGCCGAGAAACGAATTGTTTCACGCTCGGCCAAATCATCCGTCCGTCTGAAGTCTCGGCCAAAGTTCAAACCGACCGGCCGATCACGATCACGACCCGGGAAACATTGTCCCGCGGTCGGCCAAGCACAACACTCACGCCACGCCGCGCACGACCATGCCGCGCGAGCCGGGAACAAGCCTCGCGGCCGCGCAACCCTTCGCGTACCACGGCCGATGCATCCGTCCGAGCCGGGAAAACGTCCCACGTCCGGCCGAGAAACCATCGGCCAAATCTCATCCGTCCGACCACGCCGGCCGACCGAATCCATCCGGCCACGACCGTTCCGATCGCCCACGACCCGACTGTCCGGCCGATCGTCCCGACCGACCGTCCGAACGCCGCGGTCGACTGATGTACTTGCATTTTACATTATTTTAGCACATCTTTTATGCATCTTTTGCATAGTTTTAGCATCCGTTTGCATCATATCTTGTTCCTTTTCTTTTCTTATCCATTCATGTTAGTTTAATTTCATCTCCTCTTTCTTATGATGTCTCTTTTATTGCATTTGCTTGTGTTTACATTCATGTGTAGTGAGTAGTTACCCATTAGGGTTTGAGATGGGATAGATTAGAGGTTTCATATGCTTAATCCTTTTGCTTATGGTCTTAATCTAGATTCTCTCTCTTTTGGATAATCTTAAGGCTACATGACCACTACCCCTGGCTTGTAGTCCTTAGGCGATTCCCCACACGAAGTGATGGCATTCGCTGGAAAAGATCCACTAAGAGCTCCAATATCTCTTGCTCTAGAAATAGAGGTCTAAGGGGTTGGATGGATTAGTTTGGGCAATGATCCTATGGCCTCCAAGGTTTGATTCTCACTGGCTAACCCCCTGTTTCTGAGATCATTCCTTGGTTGATAGCTTTCACCTTGGGAAAGGGTTGGCTAGGCATTGAGAAGCCCAATATCAAGAGAAGCCTTGATACAAGGAGTTTTAAGAGCAAGATTGATTAAGTATAGCCTTCCTCTGATTGCAAACCCTGTCTTGACCCTAATTCTCGCTTATCTTGTTAAAGTCGTCACCTTTAGCTTTTTTCTCAACTCGTCCCTAAACTCGATCGAGCTGGTACTTGTTCCACTCGACTCGAGTCTTGGTCGAGCTGTTACTTCACTGCTTTTTTACTTTTGCATTTCTTTTCTTTCATTTAGGTTGTTAGTGTTACCAAATCTTTACTGCTTGCTTGACTTCCTGGTTGTTTCATATTCTCATAGAGTGACAAGTTTCCCATTTTGGATTGATAACCTCTTATACTACATGACTATGATGGTTAAGAGGAATTGATTGATTGTGATTGCATCTTACCATCATCTTTATTCACCCTGTTTGCATTCCACCTCATATCATATCACATCACACAAAATCCTATCATCAATTTGGCGCCGTTGCCGATTTGGGAATATTTTTGTTGCATTTGAGTTTCAAACACACTTGGACGATCAAGCTATACCACCCCTGTTCTATTGTACTGCTGGGTTTTTGTCTCTTTTTGCAGGTGTATGCGAACTCGATCGAGTCGGTCTACAGAAGACTTGGTCGAGCTAGACTTACAACGGGTAGAAAGAGGGTTCAGAGGTCACAGAGGGTACAAGAGGAACCTGAGGTGCTTGTTGCTGATACAATGGATGTACCAGAGGGGAATGGAAACCCTTTGGGAATGGACTCGGTCGAGCTAGGCAAACTCGACCGATTGGTCAAGGAGATGCTCCAAACCGCCACCAACAGAGACAAGGGATTGTTCCACCACCAGTGCAGAACCACAACTTTGAGATCAAGCTGGGAATGATCAACCTTGTCCAGAACAAGATGTTCCATGGATTGCCAAGTGAAGACCCCATTGACCACCTTGATGAGTTTGATAGGCTTTGTGATTTGACAAAGATCAATGGTGTCTCTGAAGATGCCATCAAGCTGAGACTCTTTCCTATGTCTCTAGCTGACAAAGCTCACCAATGGGAGAAGAGCTTGCCCCATGGCACAATCACCACTTGGGATGAATGCAAGAAGGCCTTTCTTGCTAAGTTTTTCTCCACCGGTCGCACAGCCAAGCTTAGAGGAGAGATATCCAGCTTCATCCAGCGAAACAATGAGACATTCGCAGAGGCTTGGGAGAGGTTCAAAGGCTACACAAGTCAGTGCCCACACCATGGATTCAACAATGAATCCTACTCTCCACTCTTTATAGAGGATGCTTGCCTAGGTATAGGGAGATGCTAGACACAGCTAGCAATGGGAACTTCCTCAACCAGGATGTAGATGATGGCTGGCAACTTGTGGAGAACATAGCTAACTCAAATGGAAGCTATGGAGAAGAGTATGATCGCACCAACCGGAGCTCGACCCACCACTCGATCGAGTCAGACGAAAAGTTGAGAAAAGATGTTAAGGCATTGAATGAGAAGTTGGATAAGCTGATCCTAGCTCAGTCCACAATGAAGAAAGTCAACTTTGTGTCTGCTGAGGAGATGGAACCAGTCCAAGAAGGGGAGGATACACAATTTGCTGAGGTGTGCTACATGAGTGATGGCGGGTTTAGATTGCCTCAAATTTTCACAATTTATAAACCCAACTAATGAGCTGCAAGTGCACAGCCGTGTTGTAGTCGGGGTCGAACACGAGGAGGAAGTGTTCTCACTTAACACCTTGTGAGATTGGTTTGTAGCTAGCTCGCAATATGAGATGGTTTTGGACCTAAGAATGAGAAAACAAACAAAAGAAATGTGAGTGAGTTGTAAACAATTTAAAACAAGAGTTAGGCAAAGGACAATCATATGGAGCAATGATGAAAAGATAGTTGCATGGGATGTGTGTAGAGCCGTCTTGAACATGAATCACTAGTGTATGGTCTTTCCACTGTCGTGGCTCCAACCACTATGTTTAAAACAACCTAATATACTCAGCTTT
Source organism: Microthlaspi erraticum (assembly GCA_902728155.2). Taxonomy (NCBI): domain Eukaryota; kingdom Viridiplantae; phylum Streptophyta; class Magnoliopsida; order Brassicales; family Brassicaceae; genus Microthlaspi; species Microthlaspi erraticum. The sequence continues at coordinate 75,749 of CACVBM020001191.1, forward strand.
CGTTGGCTATTAGAATTGCAAACATGCATTAAAGGTGATCAAGATTCAATTGTTCACAATAAACCATAACTCAGCTTTCGTTGGCTATGATCTATTGCTCACCAAATACTAGTTTTGAGATCTAGATTCAGCACTGTCGTGGTTCTATTTCTCTAAGATCAGATTACTAGATGTACGGTAGAGTAATCATGCATTAAGCTCAAGTAAAGGTGAAGATCCATAAGATAAATCCCAATAAGTTGCAACACAATCAAATCATCACGGCCACCATAGATCTCCTCGGCCTAACTAAGAGATGGCCATGATGCAAACAAGCAAGCAAAGCATGATTGTAAACATTATGCAAGTATTAAAAGAGATAAAGGGATGAAGAAAGCTTCTCTATTGATGAACAAAGTCGGATTCTCCCTTGAAAACTCTTAAAATCAAGTTTATAGAAATGGAAACAATGAAAAAGAAAGAACAAGAGTTGAGCGGCGCCTCCTTCTTCTTGGACGATCTCCTAGGGCTTCTCTCCTCTGAACTCTCTTCTCACACGTACACTCTTTGATAATTTTCGGACTCTCTTCTTCAGCGGCTAAAAACATGTATATATGGGCGAAGTCGCGTAGGGTTTTCTTCATGCCGGAAAAGGAAAGTTTCCCGTGAGCAAAGCCTTCTTCTCCACGTCGTGTATGGGCCGACATTGTACCAAGGAAAGCTCCAAACATTAGCCAGGCCTCTTCTCTATTCGATCAAGGCCTTTGGCGCTGCTGCTCGGGCCATTAGACACTCCAAATCCTCCATGGGCTTCGTTTACTCGCTTACCGGACATGTCTCGGTAGAAAATAAGTCTAGGCCTCATAGTTGATCCAAATGGCTTCATTCCACTTCGACGTGATGCATGACTCAAGTATCTATCTTTCCATATCAAGATCGTAACTTTTGGACGTCGGGAACTCCTCCGCGCGCGGCCAAACTTCCGAAGCTTCGTTCTGCGCGCTAGCGAGAACTAACACTTGGAGATAAAATGATCTTCTTGACTTGGAAACTTGCATGGATCTTGATTTAGGGCTCTTTTACTCCTTTTTGCATCCTTTTTGATTTTCACCTACAAAGACTTCAAATCCCACAAATACAAGAAAACTACCTCTAAAGGCAAAGAATCTTGCAAAAACCGTTTGAAAACATAGTAATTATATAGTAAAATCATGTAAAATATGGTGATATCAACTCCCCCAGACTTAGCCTTTTGCTTGTCCCCAAGCAAACTAAGCAGGAAAAGAGGTTTGAAAACGTGAGAACTCTCAAATCTTTTGGAAATCCAAATTGACTTATGCTTTAGTAATCCACATGAAACAGCATTGGCAAGTTTTGAATTAAGAACAAAGTACATACCATGAGTTTTGCGATTTTCCCAAAGCGGTCCACCTCTCCTTGGACAATCCAATTCGCCACCCTTGACTCCTTTCATTTCTAAAGGTGTGGTCTCAACTAGGGAGTATCGATCAGCCGGCTTTTAGACTCTTACTCATCCCCTTGTTTGGCACTTGTCTTTTACTCCATGTTTCTCCTCTCTCTCTTCTCACTTCTTTGAGTTGATTCATCCCTTTTTTAGGGTAGCGAAGTATTTTTTTATTCAACTCCTTCTCTTTATTATAGAGGTTTTGCTTGGATCTTCCACAGACGCGAGTATTGATGGTGTTTGCCACCGAATCCCCGGTTGCTTGGATTCATAGGCCTTCCATAGACGCGAGTATTGATGGTGTTTGCCACCGAATCCCCGGTTACTTGGACCTTACGCTTTTTCTTTAAATTTGAAGGGGAGAGAGAGGGAAGCACGAACTCACTAAGACTTTTTCATTTGATGGAGAGGATGAGGAATCATGCCATTTGTATGCCAAGCCCCTAGCTGAGAAGATTAAGTTCATTAAGGGCGGAGTCAAAGATGGATCCTTCTCAAGTCTTTAGAGATGTAGGCGTTTTTGGTAGATCGATCAACTCATAGTGCACCTGTGGTAAGATGTATTGCCAAGAACTGCTCAATGGTCACTTAAACATTAGTACAATCATGGTTAGATCCAAGATAAGGTCATGATTCTCGACAAAAATTTTGACTCAATAAAAACGACTCGATAAAGGGAAAAATGCAAATGAAAACGCCAAAATGAACAAACATTGTTAGTAATCCCCCCAGACTTAACTTGCACCGTCCCGGTGAAATCAAATCGGATTAAGAGAGGCATAACATGAAGTTCAAATGAAAAATTGAAAAGAAAAAGGTTTAGGATGATGTTACCAAATGTCGACCAATTTATAATGAAGATCAGTTCTGGTTTGGGTCATTCTACACTTCTTTAGGCAATATTGGTCGGTGAGTTTTTAATTTCAGGCCTTGGTTTCCGCCGGTTTGTGTTTTGGCCGAGATTGGTATATTCGGTCGGCCAAAATGTGGTGCTGTGAACTACAGAACAAACCGTCAAAATTTCATGACCTATATTGAAATTTCATCGACCAACCTGGTATTTTATGCCTCTGGTGAAGTTTGGGAGCATTTACGAGCGGATTGAGACTTCCTTCACAAAATGGTCAAGTCGGCTCCGGGAAGGAGTTTCCTTGGCCATGTGAAGTTTGGCTCGTTCCTTTTCGTTTCTTCCTGCATAAAAGTGTTAGTTAAGCTCAAAGAAGAGTTTTCCAACCGGTTGGCGCGCCTATGCCGTGATTTGGTTTGTCGGCCATATTGCTTGCGCGCCATCGGCCAGAATGAGCTCCGTCGTCTATCTCATGATCCGTGATGATTTCTCCGTCCTATCTTTTGGATTTGCCGACCAAATGTGATTTTATGGTCGCCTGTGAAGTTTGGTGGACTTTGGTCACGCCGTTTAGGAGTTGGCCGTAATTGGTCTCCTTGTGCGCGGTATGGCCGAGAGAAATGTCCGGATTGAATTTCTTCAAATCCACTCGGGCCAATTGAGATTTTCTTCGACCGAATTGTTTTAATAACCCTCCTGTGTCATTCCCAAGTGGTGGCCGCCTTGTTTCGTGTGATGGCCTATGTATCTCCTTTTAACCTCCCTTTGGCCGCCATATGCATGTTGGTTTTGAGGTTGGTTATAGGTTTGCTTTTTTCTCCTTCCTGTCAAATGGTAACTCCTTGCAAAACACTTGAAATCATGATTAGATGGTTTCTCAGATTGTGATCCTCAAGTGACCAACTTGAAGTTCACAATCCAAGAGATTAAAGCACAAACTATAAATTCTTATTTGGTCTTGGTCAATGATCCAAATTTCAAACTATAGTTCAATCTCTTGTAATTTCAGTGAGCAAATGAGTTTTGACAAGTGATTATGTATTCTTTCCAATCATCAAATAAATCAAGTTAAACCATGAATATATTGGTAAAGTGCAATGGTTTAAACGATTTTTCAAGTGAAGATCAAGAGTGATTAGAAATGAATACTAGGTGAGATTTACTTACCTTTTGGAAGAGAAACGCCTTGTACAAGGGTGGGCTCATTGGGTGGGACACTTTCATTGTTTGGTCTCCTTTGGGTCTTCATCCTAAGAAAATATTTTTGTATTTTTGTTTGATTTTTGAAAAACTCCTGCAAAATAGAAATAATAGTTAAAAACCATATGGGTTGCCTCCCATAAAGCGCTTTTGTTTTAAGTCATTTAGCTTGACTCCTTTTCTTTCTTTCAATCGTGGTGAAGAGTGGCTGAAGGGCAAAGGATCCCTTTAGCTTCTCCATTCTCCGGTGTAGTGGATTCTTGTGGTGGTGTTGTCGCGCCATAGTCATCTCTCACATCATCTTTGAAAACCAATGCCTTGGGGAAAAGCTTCATAGTTCTCTCAAGCTTCTCTTCAATGGATTGGTCACCTTTAAGCTCCGAATCTTTTGGTGTAAAGATTCTTATCTTGTGAAAGAGATTAGGTGCACCATTAGTCTCCTCTTCAGCTCCATATCATCAAAGGTTGGAAGTAAGATGGAGTTGATTCTTAAAGACATTTTCATGCCTCGGCTCCAATGTTTTCTTCTTCTCCTTTGGTTTTGGGTAGCGCTCACTCTCTCTTCTTTCTCCATGCAGCACTTCTTTCTTAGGTAATGAGAGTGGCTTCTTCTGGTGGTAGCTTGGTCGCACTTGGCACTGACCTGAAATTTACACTTGGGAAAAAGATATCTTGCCGGATGTGGCCAAAAGATAGATGATTCCCAAAGTAGTTTAGGACCGCTCCAGCTGTAGCAAGGAATGGGGTTCCAAGAATCAGTTGATTCCTCTTTGAGCCTTCCCAAATCATGACTTGAAAGTCAGTTGGGACCGATCGACCCCCTATTTCCATCATGACATCTTCAAGCATTCCATAAGGTTCCATGCACGATAGATCCGCGAACTCGACTCTTATCTTGGGGCTCTTGAATTCCTTGAATCCCAAATCTTTTGCAAGTGCAAGAGACATTAGATTAACATTAGCACCAGTATCACATAGGCAATCGTGGAGTTGAATGCCATTGATACTTGAAGTTATCACAAACTTCCCCGGATCTTCTTGTTTTTGTAGTGGCTTGCCTTCAAGTCTTCTCTTGTAAGCTCTTCTTGATTCCCAACTGTATCTCTCCGGTTTGTGCCTCTCCTTAGGCTCATTTTCTTCTTCTTCCCCTTGAGATAGTGTAGGAACAATAGTGCCATCTATAGATGAGACAACACTACAAAATTTTTGAGTGTTTACCTCATTTTGTTTCTTGGCCGCCTCGGCTGTTTGAGCGATTTGCACCTCAAGCTTTTGAACGTGAGTAGAGAGAGACCCAAACTTGCTGCTTAGATCACCAAACATGTGATCAAGCTTCTCATATAGGTTCTTGGTGATCAATCTCTGCTCCTCCATGTATTTCTTCAACGCCACGTCAACCTTCTCTCCGGTTTGGGTTGGATTTGTTTCTTGAGAAAAAGTGAATGGTTGCTTCACTTGGTACATCCCTCTTGGATAGACTTGTTGTGGCTTGGATTGGTATTGGCCTCCTTGATACGCTCCTTGATTGGGGTAGACTTGGTCATTTGGATTCTCCACATTGTTGCTCCGGTATGATAGGTTTGGATGCGCGCGAAATGGTGGATTGAATCCTCTATTCCCATAGTTTCCTCCAATGTAGTTGACTTCCTCTAGATTCTCTTCAGTGCCATCTCTCATGAAATCCATAAGAGTGTCTTCATTTGTGGCTAGGGCATCTTCAATGGCGTGAACTCCTTGTCGGCTTTTAAGTAGTTGTGAAACCATGTTCCTTAGCTCCGAGATTTGAGCTGATTCTGATGAGCTCGTGGTCTTCACGCTTCTATTGTAGTCAGGGCATGCATTGGCATCACTAGCAGCGAGATTCTCAATCAAAAGCTTTGCCTCCGGCACCGACTTGGTCATGAAATTACCATTGCTCGCGGTATCGAGAGAAAGCTTGTATTTATGATCAATCCCATTGTAAAAGATGTTCCAAAGGTTACCTTCTGAAAAGCCATGGTTAGGGCAGCTTCTTGTGTACTCCTTGAATCTCTCCAAAGCTTCATAGAATGACTCCATTGAATCTTGCTTGAAACCAGAAATCTTGCTCCTTATAGAGTTGGATCTTTGCTTAGTGTAGAATTGGTTCAAGAAAGCTCCCTTGTATTCATTCCATGTTGTAATGGACTGAGGTGGTAAAGATTTTACCCATCTTAGCGCCTTGTCACTTAGAGAAAAAGTGAATAGCTTGCACTTGAAGTAATCCGGTGATACTCCATTAACACGAGTTGTGCTACATATCTCCTCAAAGGTGTCGACGTGATCAAGAGGATGCTCAGTGGGCAAACCATGGAATTGGTTTTGCTTCACCAAGGCAATGATCTGCGGTTTGATCTCAAAATCGTTCCTTGGAGGTAGAGGCGGTCGGATTGGATTCCGATCCATAAAGAAAGGCATCGGACGAATCAAAGTCTCCCATAGTTTGGTGCCTTGGATGCTGCGCGTTTGGCACTCTCCTTGGAGGTGCGTGAGGTTGGTCTTGAGGCATCCCTTGGTTGTCACCGTGACGATGATGTCCATTTGCAAACGCCGGTGGTGGTCGCGGCGGGTTAAGAGGTGGCTGTAGCGGCTCAGCTGCATCGGGCGCGTTCGGATTGGGTGGAGGAACGTCTCTGGCCGGTGCTGGCTGGTCAGCTCTAGCTTCTGCTGGATTAGGAGGATCATTGGCTCTCCTCTCTTGGTCGGGCGGGTTGTGTGGCCTATTTGGCGCGCCTTCTCCGCCTGGATTCATTCTTTCTCTCCTTAGTCGCCTAAGTGTGCGCTCAAGTTGGTCAATGTCAAGATCTTCTTCAATGGTTGTATTTGGATTGGACCTTCTTGTCATGCACCTTAGAAACACACAAAGAGAGAGAGTTAAGTAAAATTTTTATGAGTTTTTAAGATTTTATGAAAAACAAAAACAAAGAAAAGTGAAAGATGAGATGAGCTAGTCTTGAAATCAATCAAGAGGTGTGAAGGAAAAGCAACTCCTCCCCGGCAACGGCGCCAGAAAGCTTGATGGCGGGTTTAGATTGCCTCAAATTTTCACAATTTATAAACCCAACTAATGAGCTGCAAGTGCACAGCCGTGTTGTAGTCGGGGTCGAACACGAGGAGGAAGTGTTCTCACTTAACACCTTGTGAGATTGGTTTGTAGCTAGCTCGCAATATGAGGTGGTTTTGGACCTAGAATGAGAAAACAAACAAAAGAAATGTGAGTGAGTTGTAAACAATTTAAAACAAGAGTTAGGCAAAGGACAATCATATGGAGCAATGATGAAAAGATAGTTGCATGGGATGTGTGTAGAGCCGTCTTGAACATGAATCACTAGTGTATGGTCTTTCCACTGTCGTGGCTCCAACCACTATGTTTAAAACAACCTAATATACTCAGCTTTCGTTGGCTATTAGAATTGCAAACATGCATTAAAGGTGATCAAGATTCAATTGTTCACAATAAACCATAACTCAGCTTTCGTTGGCTATGATCTATTGCTCACCAAATACTAGTTTTGAGATCTAGATTCAGCACTGTCGTGGTTCTATTTCTCTAAGATCAGATTACTAGATGTACGGTAGAGTAATCATGCATTAAGCTCAAGTAAAGGTGAAGATCCATAAGATAAATCCCAATAAGTTGCAACACAATCAAATCATCACGGCCACCATAGATCTCCTCGGCCTAACTAAGAGATCTACTCGGCCATGATGCAAACAAGCAAGCAAAGCATGATTGTAAACATTATGCAAGTATTAAAAGAGATAAAGGGATGAAGAAAGCTTCTCTATTGATGAACAAAGTCGGATTCTCCCTTGAAAACTCTTAAGATCAAGTTTATAGAAATGGAAACAATGAAAAAGAAAGAACAAGAGTTGAGCGGCGCCTCCTTCTTCTTGGACGATCTCCTAGGGCTTCTCTCCTCTGAACTCTCTTCTCACACGTACACTCTTTGATAATTTTCGGACTCTCTTCTTCAGCGGCTAAAAACATGTATATATGGGCGAAGTCGCGTAGGGTTTTCTTCATGCCGGAAAAGGAAAGTTTCCCGTGAGCAAAGCCTTCTTCTCCACGTCGTGTATGGGCCGACATTGTACCAAGGAAAGCTCCAAACATTAGCCAGGCCTCTTCTCTATTCGATCAAGGCCTTTGGCGCTGCTGCTCGGGCCATTAGACACTCCAAATCCTCCATGGGCTTCGTTTACTCGCTTACCGCTTACCGGACATGTCTCGGTAGAAAATAAGTCTAGGCCTCATAGTTGATCCAAATGGCTTCATTCCACTTCGACGTGATGCATGACTCAAGTATCTATCTTTCCATATCAAGATCGTAACTTTTGGACGTCGGGAACTCCTCCGCGCGCGGCCAAACTTCCGAAGCTTCGTTCTGCGCGCTAGCGAGAACTAACACTTGGAGATAAAATGATCTTCTTGACTTGGAAACTTGCATGGATCTTGATTTAGGGCTCTTTTACTCCTTTTTGCATCCTTTTTGATTATTTCACCTACAAAGACTTCAAATCCCACAAATACAAGAAAACTACCTCTAAAGGCAAAGAATCTTGCAAAAACCGTTTGAAAACATAGGTAATATATAGTAAAATCATGTAAAATATGGTCATATCAATGAGCAATGGGCAAGGAGGTTACAACAAAGGATACTATAATTACAAGTCCAACCCTGCCATGTCATACCGCAACACTGATGTTCCTAACCCTCAGGACCAAGTATATCCTCAACAACAAGCAGCTCGATCGAGTCAGGTGCCACAACATGGGTATGGTCAAAAGAACAATTACCAAGGACCCCAAGGCACTTTCCCTGGAAAACAAATGAATATCCCACCAGGTTTCCCCCACCAACCACCCCAGCCTGCACCTTCGCAAGAGAATGAGCTCAAGGCAATGCTAAAGCAACTGCTTCAAGGGCAAGCTGATGGGGTAGTGGACACAAGCAAGAAGCTAGCTGAAATAAACTCCAAGATCGAGAATCTCAACACAAGGGTTTACTCTCTGGAGAATCATGCTTCTTCTGTTGCTGCTGCTACAAAGCAAGGACAACTACCTGGTAAAGCTATTCAGAACCCCAAGGAACAGTGCAAGGTCATCTTCACTCAAGATGGACTTGTTGAAGAAGAGGATCAAGAAAGGGTCATTGAAGATTTTTGTTTACTGCTGAATGATGAAGAGATTGTTGCTGCTGAGGCTCCTGGAGTCCAGATTGATCAACCAGAAGTGCATGCACCTACTGTGGCCATTCACACTTCACCAGTTGAGCTCGCACGACAAGCTCGATCGGCAGCTCGATCGAGTCCAACTCTAGCTAGATCGAGTCCGACCTCTTCTGTCCCAAAACCCATTTTGCTTGATCCCTATGATCGCGGGATCAGGTCTTCCCTTTTCCTATCCCTGATTCTGCAAGTGCACAGATCAAAAGTAGTAAACGGGTATCGAACCCAAGGAGTAGATAAGTACACTTCGAGTATTGCAAGTCTAATATAGCTAGGAAACAAATATGATTTAGAGTTTTTGATTGAGTAGCAAAGTAAATCAAACAGCAAACTAAACGGTTTATGAAATTCAATAGAGGGAAAACGCTAGGCAATGAGAAACTCGCAGAGATTCAAAGTTAACAAGATATTAGAAGGTTTACTAGGGTTTGCGCTATCTAGAACTCAGGTCACGATTGTATGATCTTTCCACTGTCGAGGCTCCGACCCTTTGTTAATCTACCTAGTCGCTAAACTTTTGGTATGTCCCTAGGTGATTAAATCAAGCAATAATTCGTTCAAGACCCAATTGTTCACAACCCCTCATAGTCTATGAAGTTTTGCTCACCAAATACTTAGTTCAGGTTATATAGCAAGCTTTTGGAGAGTATATGAAACCTAAGATCTGATGCTAGTTGATCAGAAAAGCAAGCAGCAATGAATTCAAGCAGAGGCGAAGATGCGATATGATAAACCCTATGTGACTTCTAACAACCTATCAAACCATGAACTCTTTGATAGATCTCACAACCTAACTAGTGAATTACTCAGACATAATCAAAGCAAAAACACAAAGAGATGAAGAAAACATGATTGCAATAAAAATCAAAGTATGAAATTGAATACAAGGGCGGCTCTCTTTCTCAAGAGGCTAAAAATATATATATAGTGCTAGGTCTTTTGAGGCGGCTTAGGGTTAAGCCGGGCCTTGAAAATATGAAATCGGGCTTCAAAAGGGCTTCGGGTCGACCGCGGCGTTGGGATGGTGATGTACTTGCATTTTACATAGTTTTAGCACATCTTTTACGCATCTTTTGCATAGTTTTAGCTCAAAGTATGAAATTGAATACAAGGGCGGCTCTCTTTCTCAAGAGGCTAAAAATCCATATATATAGTGCTAGGTCTTTCTAGAGGCGGCTAGGGTTAAGCCGGGCTTGAAAACATAATTTGGGCTTCAAAAAGGGCTTCGGGTCGACCGCGGCGTTGGGATGGTGATGTACTTGCATTTTACATAGTTTTAGCACATCTTTTATGCATCTTTTGCATAGTTTTAGCTTCCATTTGCATCATATCTCTTATGCATTCATGTTAGTTTTAGGTTGCATTTGCATACATATGCATGTTTGGCCCTTTGAAATAGGTCTTTTGGAGCATTCTGGAGCATATGGGACATAAGGAGCATGGAGGGACTTGGCGCATGGAAGCAGCTCAACTGGACACGCAAAGGAAGAAGGGAGAAGCCATCTTGAAGACCAGCTCGACCGTCCACTCGACCAACCGGTCGAGTTCCTCAACTCGACCGGCCAAGCTTCAACTCGATCGAGCTGGGGAGTCAAAGTCAAACCCGAAAAATGTTGCTTCCCCCTTGACTTCCTTTGACCCTAAACCTAATCCTCTTGTATTTAAAGGCTCTAAGCCACGAAAAAACCACCAAGCTTTAGATTATCTTTTGTTTTAGCTTTCTTTAATTTTATTGTCTTTTACTTTTTAGAACTAATCCCATCTTTGTGTTCTTGAAGCTCTTGCTTCTTGAATCTTAGATCCTGGATTATCTTGCTTTGTATTTGCACTTGCTTATTTCAATAAAAGTTGTTTAATTTCATCTCCTCTTTCTTATGATGTCTATTTCATTGCATTTGCTTGTGTTTACATTCATGTGTAGTGAGTAGTTACCCATTAGGGTTTGAGATGGGATAGATTAGAGGTTTCATATGCTTAATCCTTCTAGCTTATGGTCTTAATCTAGATTCTCTCTCTTTTGGATAGATCTTAAGGCTACATGACCACTACCCCTGGCTTGTAAGTCCTTAGGCGACTCCCCACACGAAGTGATGGCATTCGCTGGAAAAGATCCACTAAGAGCTCCAATATCTCTTGCTCTAGACAATAGAGGTCTAAGGGGTTGGATGGATTAGTTTGGGCAATGATCCTATGCCTCCAAGGTTTGATTCTCACTGGCTAACCCCCTGTTTCTGAGATCATTCCTTGGTTGATAGCCTCCACCTTGGGAAAGGGTTGGCTAGGCATTGAGAAGCCCAATATCAAGAGAAGCCTTGATACAAGGAGTTTTAAGAGCTAGATTGATTAAGTGTAGATTCCTTTGATTGCAAAACCCTGTCTTGAACCCTAATTCTCTCTTTATCTTGTTAAAGTCGTCACCTTTACTGTTTTTGCTAACTCGACCCTAAACTCGATCGAGCTGGTACTCTGTCCCACTCGACTCGAGTCCTTGGTCGAGCTGACTTGTTTACTGCTTTGTTTACTTTTATTGCACTGCATTTTCATTTTTAGGTTGTTAGTGTTACTTCAAATCTATAACTGCTTGCTTGACTTCCTGGTTGTTTCATATTCTCATAGAGTGACAAGTTTCCCATTTTGGATTGATAACCTCTTATACTTCAATGACTATGATGGTTAAGAGGAATTGTTGATGTGTTTGTGTTTGCATCTTACCACCTTCATTACCACTGTTGCATTCCACTCATCTCATTTCATTCTTTTCACATCACACACAAATCCTATCATCAATTTGGCGCCGTTGCCGATTTGGGAATATTTTTGTTGCATTTGAGTTTCAAACACACTTGGACGATCAAGCTATACCACCCCTGTTCTATTGTACTGCTGGGTTTTTGTCTCTTTTTGCAGGTGTATGCGAACTCGATCGAGTCGGTCACAGAAGACTTGGTCGAGCTAGACATTACAACGGGTAGAAAGAGGGTTCAGAGGTCACAGAGGGTACAAGAGGAACCTGAGGTGCTTGTTGCTGATACAATGGATGTACCAGAGGGGAATGGAAACCCTTTGGGACATGGACTCGGTCGAGCTAGGCAAACTCGACCGATTGGTCAAGGAGATGCTCCAAACCGCCACCAACAGAGACAAGGGATTGTTCCACCACCAGTGCAGAACCACAACTTTGAGATCAAGCTGGGAATGATCAACCTTGTCCAGAACAAGATGTTCCATGGATTGCCAAGTGAAGACCCCATTGACCACCTTGATGAGTTTGATAGGCTTTGTGATTTGACAAAGATCAATGGTGTCTCTGAAGATGCCATCAAGCTGAGACTCTTTCCTATGTCTCTAGCTGACAAAGCTCACCAATGGGAGAAGAGCTTGCCCCATGGCACAATCACCACTTGGGATGAATGCAAGAAGGCCTTTCTTGCTAAGTTTTTCTCCACCGGTCGCACAGCCAAGCTTAGAGGAGAGATATCCAGCTTCATCCAGCGAAACAATGAGACATTCGCAGAGGCTTGGGAGAGGTTCAAAGGCTACACAAGTCAGTGCCCACACCATGGATTCAACAATGAATCCTACTCTCCACTCTTTATAGAGGATGCTTGCCTAGGTATAGGGAGATGCTAGACACAGCTAGCAATGGGAACTTCCTCAACCAGGATGTAGATGATGGCTGGCAACTTGTGGAGAACATAGCTAACTCAAATGGAAGCTATGGAGAAGAGTATGATCGCACCAACCGGAGCTCGACCCACCACTCGATCGAGTCAGACGAAAAGTTGAGAAAAGATGTTAAGGCATTGAATGAGAAGTTGGATAAGCTGATCCTAGCTCAGTCCACAATGAAGAAAGTCAACTTTGTGTCTGCTGAGGAGATGGAACCAGTCCAAGAAGGGGAGGATACACAATTTGCTGAGGTATGCTACATGAGCAATGGGCAAGGAGGTTACAACAAAGGATACTATAACTACAAGTCCAACCCTGCCATGTCATACCGCAACACTGATGTTGCTAACCCTCAGGACCAAGTCTATCCTCAACAACAAGCAGCTCGATCGAGTCAAGGACCACAACATGGGTATGGTCAAAAGAACAATTACCAAGGACCACAAGGCACTTTCCCTGGACAACAAATGAATATCCCACCAGGCTTCCCCCACCAACCGCCCCAGCCTGCACCTTCACAAGAGAATGAGCTCAAAGCAATGCTAAAGCAACTACTTCAAGGGCAAGCTGATGGGGTAGTGGACACAAGCAAGAAGCTAGCTGAAATAAACTCTAAGATCGAGAACCTCAACACAAGGGTTTACTCTCTGGAGAATCATGCTTCTTCTGTTGCTGCTGCTACAAAGCAAGGACAACTACCTGGTAAAGCTATTCAGAACCCCAAGGAACAGTGCAAGGTCATCTTCACTCAAGAAGGACTTGTTGAAGAAGAGGATCAAGAAAGGGTCATTGAAGATTTTTGTTTACTGCTGAATGATGAAGAGATTGTTGCTGCTGAGGCTCCTGGAGTCCAGATTGATCAACCAGAAGTGCATGCACCTACTGTGGCCATTCACACTTCACCAGTTGAGCTCGCACGACAAGCTCGATCGGCAGCTCGATCGAGTCCAACTCTAGCTCGATCGAGTCCGACCTCTTCTGTCCGACAGCCTGTTTTGCTTGATCCTTATCAACCGGTTGCCGCTTCCTCGTCTCGCCTACTTAGTCAAGGTCACAAGGAAGTGATTCACAAGTTCAGAAGAGATCTCAGTGGGATTGGAATTGAGTTGCCTCTATGGATAGCATGAGTGAGGCATTTGATCAAATGCAAATGGTCAAGGATGTTCTAGCCAACAGTGATAAAGTTTCAGAGGTCCTACAAGAGTCTACTCATCAGTTCAACCTGCTTACTTCACCCACCTTCCTACCAAAGGTCAAGGATCAAGGGAAATTCACTCTCCCTTGCACACTTGGGCATCTTGAGATTGACAATGCCTTAGTGGATTCTGGAGCAAGCATCAATCTGATCTCTCTCTCCATGGCAGAGAAGCTAGGCATAGCTGGAGCCTTGCAGCGCCCTACTACTTCAATCATCTTTGGAGATGCAACTACTAAGTCTCCTCTTGGAGTGTTCAAGAACTATCACTTGAAAATTGGAGAATGCATCATCCAAACTGATCTCACTGTGATGGAAATGGAAGAAGAGAAGGATTTGCCTTTGTTATTGGGAACCCCTTTCCTTAGTACAGTTGGCGCTTCAATTGACTTTCACAAGCAAGAAGTGATCCTTCACAAGGTGAATAGTTTGGTGTCATATCGCTTGCAGCCTAGAGGTTCAGACTTTTGTGCCACAATTGACAGTACCAATCTCAGTTCTAAGAGTCATGGAGCTACAAAGGTTGTGAAGGAAAGGGTTGACAAGGAACCAAGAGTTGGGAAGGATAAGGATGAGAGAGGACCAAGGATTGAGAAGCCACGTCTTGAGAGGGCTAGAGTTGAGAAACCACGATCTGATAGGCCAAGAGCTGAGCGACTTGTTCAAGCCCCTTGTGTGCTTGATGAAGAGAGCCTTCAAGCTTTGTTTGATGAGCCACTAGGAAGGGCTCTAAAGAAGGGGAGGATGCAGCCTCTAAGGCAAGACCAGGAGATAAAAGAAAGGATCCACCAGCTCAGGCCCCTTCAGTCAAGCCATCTCAGCTCACAATGACCTTGTTCCCCACCAAGTTTGAAAATGGGAAGATTGAGTACAAGATAAGGTACAAGGGGAGATCAAGGCCATTCTCTAGAGCCAAGGCCTTGGTGACTTCAGAACAGTCCAGGGACCCAACCAAGCTAAAGGAGCTTCTGTCTCAAGTCCTCACTATCACCCTTGATGGTGGGACTAGCTCAACCAATGCCTAAGAAGGTAAAGGTCAAGCTATGGGACCTTAAACAAGCTCACTTGGGAGGAAGTCCCATGTTTATCCTTGTACATACTCTATTTATGCAATTTCTATCTATCTTTATGTTTTTAACCTTTGAATAAGTTAAGTTTAGGTGTCAAGGAGCCAGCTCGACCGATAGCTCGATCGAGCTAGAAACCAGGGCAACTCGATCGAGTCACAACTCGACCAAGGTAAGTTTTTGAATTTCAAATTCATAACCGTTTTCTTGGTCAAGGGAGTGGGTCCCACAAGCTGATTTTGGTCCCCCACTACCCTAATTCGATCAGAGAATCCCTAGTTTCTTGTTCCCTCTTTATTTCATCTTTTAATCTCAACCACACATCTCAAACAACTCTCTTCCCCATAACTCGATCGAATCCACCTTCTCTCTCTCCCACAATCTTAAATTTCTGAAATCATCCATCTCTCTCTTCACCACAAGAAAAATCGATTTTCAATCCCTCTCTCTTAAGTTTTTGCGATTTCATTTGTTCTTCATCTTGTTTTGCTTGTTCTTAGTTTACTGCTCTTCAATTCCATCATCCAAGCAAGGTATGAACCCTAAACCCTTGATCTTCATCTCGATTCCTCCATTGCTTGTTTCCTCTTATTTTTGATTGCATGTGTCCCTTGTGGACTTGTATTTGAGAATTGCTTTCATTTTTGCTCATGTATAATCTTGTGAATTTGCTTCACCTCACCTCTGTTTTGCCTTAGAACTTGTTGCATGTGCTTGAAATTGAATTTGAGTTTGGTAATGGTTAAGGTGCTTGTTTTCACTAGAATTGCTTATTGTTCCATTTACTAGTTGTTCTTGGTTCAATTTGATTATTAGCATCCTTTCCAGCTCTTAATACTGAATTAGGTTCGGTTATACTCTGTTTTCACCCACTCGATCGAGTTTGTCACTCGAGTTTTTTGACTCGATCGAGCTGAGTGTCGAGTTGGCCGAACCAACATTACAACTCTAATTCTTTGAGTTTTTGATGCATTTCAGGAACCCAACTCAAGAAGCAACCGTTCAAGATGTTGAGAGGTGAAGGAAGCAAGCAGCATTCACAAAGAAGGAGATAACAAGAGGAGCAAGGAGGATACTCAGACACTAACCAAGGAGGATGAGGAAGAGATTGAGAGGGTGAGGGAAGAGGAGAACCAAAAGAAGGAATGATCCTCTCAGCAGTGAGAGCGAAGTAGGAGAGTTTGAAATTGGAGTGAACATCCCACATGAGGAGAATGATGACTCCCCAAGTGAAGAAGAGTGAAGAGATCAATCAAGAGATTGAGGAGAGTGAGCATGAGAGCAATGAGAATGTGCCCATGGAAGAGGAGGAGTCAGAGGAAGAAGAGGATGAGCTCCCCATGTACCAAGAGCACTATGATGCTCTCTTCTCCATGGACTTTGTGGAGACCAAGTACCCACATGACACACATGAAGGCTCTTGGATCTTTGAGATGTGGAGTTGGTCCTCAAGAACATGCACTTGGCCAAGTTCTTCTCTTACCGCTGGAATCATACAAGGAGCTCACTTGTGAGTTCTTGGCTCAATGAGGTTCCACAAGTACAAGAGCTCGATCGAGCTGATTGGACCAAGGTTGGGATGGATCACGTTCTTGGCAAGGGAGAAAGGAAGGTGACCTTTAGGCAGTTGGAGATCTTTTTGGGTTCACTATGGAGAGGGAACCATGGAACTTCAAGGAGGATGAGCTCCAAAGGGTTTGGGCTACAATCGCTGATGGAGTACTCTTCCTCAAGGTCAAGGCAGCTCAGATCAGGAGCCCAGTGTTGAGATATGTGCACAAGGCACTTGCCAACACCTTCTTTGCAAGGAAGGCACTGGGACAATCAACGAGGGAGAAGTCAAGCTCCTTGACATGGGAATCAAGCCCATCATCTCACGCACAAGCGATGGGAGAAATCAGGGGAGATAGATCTGCAGGGAACTCATGCCTCTCCTTGACCAGCTCTCCTCCTACAAGACAGCCTTACAACACTAGGCACAAAGAGGAAGGAAGCTTAGTGTTGGAGGGTCATCACACCTATCTCTGTGCTGCTGGAGTCCATGGACAAGAGAGCTACTGAACCAGCAGTTGGATGGACATCAAGTTTTGCAAGACCAACCTCTCATTGAGCACAAGGAGTTAGATGGGAGGTTCCAATTCAAGTTCACACATCCATTGGTTGGCCCTCCAAGCTTCTCCTGCCCAACCCTGAGCTCACCACAGTTCTAGGGGTGAGAACATTGATTCAGACCCCCTGTGTACACATTAGTTGGGCATGAAGAGGATTTGCGAGAAGAGGAGCCTGAGCTCGATCGAGCTGAGGATCGAGTTGAGGATCAGCGCCAGTGAATGAGGATTTGGGTGAGCCTGAGTGCTATACTTTGAGGAGTATGAGGCTCCAAGGATGAACCCCTCTGTTGTGGCTGCCACAAGAGGATTGGACTTCTCCAAAGGTTCAACAAGTGGCAAGGGAAAGCCATTGGAAGATGCAAAAGTCCATGGACAAGATGGTGAGCAAGATCAAGAGTTTGGAGAAGAAGGTTTCTGGTTCTTCAAGCAAGAAGAAGAAGTCCAAGGCTCCACACTTCCCTAGGAGTAGGTCACTCCTCACCACTCCAAGAAGGCTCCCTGCCCAAGAGCCTCACAGAGCCTCTCTTTCGAGCCAAGGGAAGGAGAGGACAACACGCAGAGAAGGAGGAAGAGTTCCAAGACGCTCCAGCTCGACCACTCGATCGAGTCCAAACAGAGGAAACTCACTCGATCGAGCTGAGGGTCGAGTTGACCTGGAGGAGCCCTGTTTGAGAACCCTGGGATTCGAGTACGATTCAACCCAGTACCAGGACTTCTCTCAGACCTCTGGACTCCCTACAACCGCTTCGAGCGAGCCAACTCCACCAAGGCCAAGGAAGCCACACCCACTTTGAAGATGAAGAAGAGGAGGAAGAGGAGCCACAAGCTCGATCGAGTGAGCCGCAAGAGGCAACCCAGTTGCATGGAGTGCTCCTGATGGCCGTCTCCCATCTCCAGACCACGACCTAGTCTCCCAGTTCTTTGGGGGACACTGAGGTATCCAAACACCAACCCTTGTATATACCATTTCATATTTTCTTGTCTTTGTTCTTGTTTTTCTTGGTTTTGCCCTCTTGAATCTTTCACTGAATTTTTCTCACACAAGGGACTGTGTGATTTAAGTTTGGGGGAGGGTTCAAGAGATGATTTAACCTTGTTTTCTTTGTTCTTAGTTTTTCATTTATCTTTTGCATAGAAAAACCAAAAAAATCATAAAATTTTCAAAAAATCCAAAAATATTTTCATCTTTTTGCTTATGGTCTTGATCGAGTCCAAACTGAGGAAACTCAACTCGATCGAGCTGAGGGTCGAGTTGACCTGGAGGAGCCCCTGTTTGAGAACCGGATTCGAGTACGATCCCACGCCTTACCAGGAGACTTCTCCCAGACCACTGGACCCCTACAACCGTTCGAGCAAGCCAGCTCCACCAAGGCCAAGGAAGCCACACCACTTGAAGATGAAGAAGAAGAAGAGGAGCCACAAGCTCGATCGAGTGAGGCGACCCAGTCGAGTGGAGTGCTCCTGATGGCCGTCTACCATCTCCAGACCACGACCTTGCCTCCCAGTTCTTTGGGGGGCACTGAGGTATCCAAACACCAACCCTTGTATATACCATTTCATATTTTCTTTGTTTTTTTTTTCTTGGTTTTGCCCTCTTGAATCTTTCACTAAATTTTTCTCACACAAGGGACTGTGTGATTTAAGTTTGGGGGAGGGTTCAAGAGATGATTTAACCTTGTTTTCTTTGTTCTTAGTTTTTCATTTATCTTTTGCATAGAAAAACCAAAAAAATCATAAAATTTTCAAAAAATCCAAAAATATTTTCATCTTTTTGCATTCATATTTGTTAGACTTGTTTAGGATTGCATTTTTCACTTGCATTGTTGATTTGACTTTGAAAACTTGTCATCTTTTGCGATTTCTTGAGTGCCCTGTTTTTAGATTCTTTTGTGCATTAGGGTGAGATTGATTGAGCAGCAAGAACCATGTTTATCTTGATCATATCACTGCATGCACATCTCATTCAACCATTGCTGTGATTTGATGCATTTCCCTATCTATTTGAACCATAACTTGATCTTTAATTACCAATGCTTGCATTTGATTTCAACTCATGGCTACCACATACATATCTGGACATTCTTTACCTTTTCATATCCCTTTGCTTGTCCAGATAGCTGATCTCTATCTTTGAGACAGTTACCACACCTTAAACCTAAGCCTTTTCATTTCAAACCCCATTTATCTCTTGTGCGAATGTGAGAACCTTTCTTGGCTTTGCTTAGCATAAGGTGTTGTGTTTAAACCGGCAGGGGCAGTAGTTCTAGTTGTCTAGTTCTCTTGGGATTGTTTTCAGGCTAAGTTTGGGGGTGCCAACTCGAGCTCGATCGAGTTGGGTGTAAAAACCAGAAAAGTGGTAAAAATTGGGAAAAACCCAAAGGAAAAAGAGTTTAGTTAAGTCCAGGGAGTTGGCAGTGTTAAAAAGGGTCTAGTAAAGGTTTGGGAAGTTAAAAAAGGAAAGTAAAAAGGGTTCTAAGTAGAATGAAAAGAAGGCAAAGCCTCAAGTGTCAAAAAGGAAAAGAAAAGTTCCCTAAGTGTTTAGA
Source organism: Microthlaspi erraticum (assembly GCA_902728155.2). NCBI lineage: Eukaryota > Viridiplantae > Streptophyta > Magnoliopsida > Brassicales > Brassicaceae > Microthlaspi > Microthlaspi erraticum. The sequence continues at coordinate 95,072 of CACVBM020001191.1, forward strand.
AAATCCCAAACCGCTAGATGTTACCTCAAGAAGCCTCTCCCTAGGAAGTTCTTAAAAGAAAAGTGAGCAAAGCTCCTCAGTTTCAAAGGCGAAATGCCAAAAAGGGTAGTTAGGATTTTGTTCTAAAAAGCTCTAAGTGTTGAACTCGATCGAGTTAGGATTAGGCGGCTCGAGCTGCTGTTCTTGCATCATCTTTGGTTCTAACACTTAGCCTTCTGCCAAAGCAAAGCCACTTTCTTGAGAGATCCCTGTTACTAAACCACCATACAAAAGAGACCCTCTTTGTCTCTTAACCCATAAACCCTTGAAACCAAATGAGTTGATTGATCTTGCATGTTTTTGGTTCACTGTTTTTGCTTAATGAATGTTAAAGGGATTTGCTGATTTGAATGCATTGTTTGAGTGACTGTGAAGTGGGATTGATGTTGATAAGCATGGTTAAATCTTAATGAATATCTCTCACCTTGTTGCATTCTAGAATCTCTAAGTTGGACATTTAGCAAATCGCTTTTGAGGACATGTTTTTAAGTGTTGAATCAGCTTTTTTCAAACCTCATCTCTTTCTTGTTCTATTTGTTTGCTTGAGGGCAAGCAAAGTTCAAGTTTGGGGGTGTTGATGTACTTGCATTTTACATAGTTTTAGCACATCTTTTATGCATCTTTTGCATAGTTTTAGCTCCATTTGCATCATATCTTGTTCCTTTTCTCTTCTTATGCATTCATGTTAGTTTTAGGTTGCATTTGCATACATATGCATGTTTGGTCCTTTGAAATAGGTCTTTTGGAGCATTCTGGAGCATATGGGACATGAGGAGCATGGAGGGACTTGGCACATGGACGCAGCTCAACTGGATACGCAAAGGAAGAAGGGAGAAGCCATCTTGAAGACCAGCTCGACCGTCTACTCGACCAACCGGTCGAGTTCCTCAACTCGACCGGCCAAGCTTCAACTCGATCGAGCTGAGAAGTCAACAGTCAAACCCGAAAAATGTTGCTTCCCCCTTGACTTTCCTTTGACCCTAAACCTAATCCTCTTGTATTTAAAGGCTCTAAGCCACGAAAAAACCACCAAGCTTTAGATTACTTTTTGTTTTAGTTTCTTTTAATTTATTGTCTTTTACTTTTGAGAGCTCTAATCCCATCTTTGTGTTCTTGAAGCTCTTGCTTCTTGAATCCTAGATCCTGGATAATCTCTTTGTATTTGCACTTGCTTATTTCAATAAAAGTTGTTTAATTTCATCTCCTCTTTCTTATGATGTCTCTTTTATTGCATTTGCTTGTGTTTACATTCATGTGTAGTGAGTAGTTACCCATTAGGGTTTGAGATGGGATAGATTAGAGGTTTCATATGCTTAATCCTTCTAGCTTATGGTCTTAATCTAGATTCTCTCTCTTTTGGATAGATCTTAAGGCTACATGACCACTACCCCTGGCTTGTAAGTCCTTAGGCGATTCCCCACACGGAAAGTGATGGCATTCGCTGGAAAAGATCCACTAAGAGCTCCAATATCTCTTGCTCTAGAAATAGAGGTCTAAGGGGTTGGATGGATTAGTTTGGGCAATGATCCTATGCCTCCAAGGTTTGATTCTCACTGGCTAACCCCCTGTTTCTGAGATCATTCCTTGGTTGATAGCCTCACCTTGGGAAAGGGTTGGCTAGGCATTGAGAAGCCCAATATCAAGAGAAGCCTTGATACAAGGAGTTTTAAGAGCTAGATTGATTAAGTGTAGATTCCTTGATTGCAAAACCCTGTCTTGAACCCTAATTCTCGCTTTCTTGTTAAAGTCGTCACCTTTAGCTTTTTCTCAACTCGTCCCTAAACTCGATCGAGCTGGTACTTTGTTCTGACTCGACTCGAGTCTTGGTCGAGCTGACTTCACTGCTTTTTACTTTTGCATTTCATTTTCTTTCATTTAGGTTGTTAGTGTTACCAAATCTTTACTGCTTGCTTGACTTCCTGGTTGTTTCATATTCTCATAGAGTGACAAGTTTCCCATTTTGGATTGATAACCTCTTATACTACATGACTATGATGGTTAAGAGGAATTGATTGATTGTGATTGCACCATACCATTCATCTTTATTCACCCCTGTTTGCATTCCACCTCAAACCGACTTTGCTTGATCCTTACTAACCGGTTGATCCTTCCTCGTCTCGCCTACTTAATCAAGGGCACAAGGAAGTGATTCACAAGTTCAGAAGAGATCTCAGTGCGATTGGAATTGAGTTGCCTCCTATGGAAAGCATGAGTGAGGCATTTGATCAAATGAAGATGGTTAAGGATGTTATGGCCAACACTGATAAAGTTTCAGAGCTTCTGAAGGAGTCTACTCATCAATTCTACCTGCTTACTTCACCAACTTTCTTACCAAAGGTGAAGGATCAAAGGAAATTTACTCTCCCTTGCACACTTGGGCATCTTGAGCTTGACAATGCCTTGGTGGATTCTGGAGCAAGCATCAATCTGAAATCTCTCTCAATGGCAGAAAACCTAGGGATTTCTGGAGCTTTGCAGCGCCCTACTACATCAATCATGTTTGGAGATGCAACTTCTAAGTCTCCTCTTGGTGTGTTCAAGAACTATCACTTGAAAATTGGAGAATGCATCATCCAAACTGATCTTACTGTCATGGAGATGGAAGAAGAGAAGGATCTACCTCTGCTATTGGGAACCCCATTCCTTAGCACAGTTGGCGCTTCAATAGACTTTCACAAGCAAGAAGTGATTCTTCACAAGGTGAATAGTTTGGTGTCATATCACTTGCAGCCTAGAGGTTCAGACTTCTGTGCCACAATTGAGAGTACCACTCTCAGTTCTAAGACTCATGAAGCTCCAAAGCACCTTGTGTACTTGATGAGGAGAGCCTCCAAGCTTTGTTTGATGAGCCACTAGGAAGCGCTCAAAAAGAAGGGGAGGATGCAGCCTCAAAGGCACTTGTGGGAGAGAAAAGAAAGAACCCATCAGCCCAGGTTTCCTCAACCAAGCCATCTCAGCTCACAATGACTTTGTTGCCCACCAAGTTTGAAAATGGGAAGATTGAGTACAAGATAAGGTACAAGGGGAGATCAAGACCATTCTCTAGAGCCAAGGCCTTGGTCACTTCAAACAGTCCAGGGACCCAACCAAGCTAAAGGAGCTTCTGTCTCAAGTCCTCACTATCACCCTTGATGGTGGGACTAGCTCAACCAATGCCTAAAGAGGTAAAGGTCAAGCTATGGGACCTGAAACAAGCTCACTTGGGAGGAAATCCCATGACTATCCTTGTACATATTCTTTATTGCGATCTGTTGGACCCAGATTCCACACCTGGAATCTAGCCCGTAAGGGCCCATTACCTTGATCCAAGATTGAAGTCCAGGCCCACTCAAGCCCAGCAAGAAGACCTCGAGCCCACCAAGCGACTCCCTCGTAAGCCAGTTAACTGCCATCCGAGCTATTCCGGTCGACGTAAAGACGAGCTCCAGCTCGATCAAGGACCAGGTCGGCACTGCGAAGAAAGACGAAGTCAAAGAAGATCTCCTTCAAATCCGGTCTGGTCCGAGATCACCGGGATCGTTAGCTGCACGTGGCGAGATACGCGGAGGTGGATCGTAGCTGATTCTGGAGCTATAAAAGGAGCTTGACAGCAGTCGGATCAAGGGACATTCTTCTTCCGATCATTTAGACCTAATTACTATCATACTTTCCTTGTATTTTCCTTTGAGCTTAGTTCTTTCTCTCTTCTGAGAATTCATTGTAACCATTTTCATTCGTTTAATACAATTCCGTTTAGCCAAATCCTTGCTTACGATTCATTCGACTTACATCAAAATCTAGCCCTAAATCTCCCTAAGTTTCTTCCTTGCAAAACCTATAAATTTCGAGTGTGGTTTTCATAGCCCACATTTTGGCGCCGACTGTGGGGAGGAAACATAGATTTTCTTACACAAGGGTCGAACCTAAGCCAGGTAAGAGCGAAAATGGATACTATCCGGTCGCAAACCCAGGGATCTAACTCCCAAAACTCGATCCCATCGGATCAGATCACCTCGAACATCAGTAGCAGCCAAACTGCTGATGCGACGAGAGATCAGATCGCGTCGAATGTTGGTAGCCGCCAGCTTAGCACTCCACCTCGCGTGGAACCAGTGGTGATCAATCTCGCCACGCCGGTAGCAACCCCGAGCCCGATTCTACCGAATCTGGGTTCGCACACCATCGAGAGACCTCTCTCTCGAGTTTGGGTCAGATCGGAAGATCCCCCAACAACTGTGACTCCACAGAGTCGGACTGTTCCTGTTCGACCTGCATCTGCGACGCAAACTCCTCCGCGAGCTAGTCCAGATGATCTGGCACAGATCAAACAGCTTCTCACCAACCTGGTAAACGGTCAGCGCGACCACGAAACTAGGCTGGAGAGACATGAGAGACGCCTCGCTGAATCTCGAAACATCACTAGCCCGCCTCCGCGGACTCAGCTCGATTTTTCGACGATCTACGCATCTGGCGTACCTCAGGCGCAATTCGTTACGCCTTCGCGACCTCAAGTCTCTCAGACTTTCGGTCCACCGCCGAGCTCGCCACCAGTTGGCATAAACAATACGAGCTCGCACCCAAGCGAGACGAGAGCTCAACCGAACGTTCCGCTCTCATCTCCACCCCCAGGGCCACCTGGTACCGATCCAGCTAGGCCTAGGTGGTTTGGCGCTTCAGCTTTTGCCTCGAGCTCGCAGGCAATGCCTCAGTTCGAGAATCAGCTAGGCGCGACATACGGTTCACAGCCCTCCGCAACAGCGCGAGAGCACGTGAACGGGAATTATCAACAATTCCCTAGCTCGAACGGTCAGCCCAATCGAGCTCAATTCCAAGGAGCTAACGATTCCGAATCAAGCTCCATTCTATCCGATTCCAGCTAATCGGAATCCAGCTGATCCACGTAACCTCGTCGACAGCGAATCTTTCGAAAGATTCCAAGATCGCACAGACCTCGCGTTTCAGCATATGAGCTCAATGTTTCATCAAGCAACGAGCTCAGCTCCTGATATCGACAGAGTGATTAAAGAGTCTAGACGAACTCCTTTTTCACTCAGGATCAAAAGTACCTATATCCGAGATACCAGCAAGCTGCGTATCCCAGAATACTCTGGTAACAGCGATCCGAGAGCTTACATGCGAGCTTTTAACCTCGTCGTATCTCGAGTTCCTTTCTCTCCAGAAGAGATAGAAGCAGCCTACTGCAGGCTCTTCGCTGAGAACCTGATCGGACCAGCTCAAGAATGGTTCTCAACGCTGGACGAAAACTCAATCGATAATTTCGACCAGCTCCAATCAGCCTTCCTAAAACAGTATTCGATCTTCATCGAATCTAAAATTACGGAAGCAGACCTTTGGAGACTTTCTCAAGGTCCAAAGGAATCACTTCGATCTTACATTGACAGATTCAAATCAGTCAAAGCTAAGATCACAAACCCTAATGAGGCAGTAGCTCTACTTGCCCTCAAAAACAACTTGTGGTACGAATCGAAATTTAGAGAAGAACTAACTGTTCGACCTACAATTTCACTAGATGACGCATTACATCGCGCATCAGCATTCGCAACTCTCGAGGAAGACACAGCTCTCCTCAGAGAAAAATACCTCAAAGGGGAGCTCGCATATGCTCCACCAGGTGCTAAGAAAACTGCACCAGCTAAACCACCTTCGCAGAGTAAAGGACAACATTCCTACTCTATCGAAACTTCAGCTCCCATAAAGAGCTCGGAGGAAGAAGAGAAACACTGCGATATTCATAATACAAACGGCCATTCCACAGAGGAATGCCGTGCTAAAGGCAAAAAGTCTAGCAAAAAGAAGGGAAAAAGCAAAACAGCTGAAACCGCGGTTAAGGCCGAAAAGCCAAAACCCAAACCAGCTAAAGACTCCGACAACGCACCTCAGAAAAGAGAACGCGAAGTCGAGGTCGAAGCCCCCGATTCCCCTCCTTCTAACAGGAAAAGAATCGACCTAATCTTCGGAGAGCTCAGCCTTTGCGGCGGCTCAACGAGATCCGTGGTCACCCCCCCACCCGCTCCTAGAAAGGCTACGAGCTCTAGCTCACACAGACCTCCTAGACTTGTCGGGGGGATAGAGCATTCTTACAGAAGCTCGCCTGTTACATCACCTACCTCCAGACCCGATACTAAGAGCATTGCGATCTCTTGCTTACGCAGACTTCACAAGCTCTCGGGGGGAGTAGAGCCACCTACCCCTAAACGAATTGACTTCATTTGCGGTGGCTCGAAGATGTGCAAAGACTCGATTAACTCGATCAAAGCACATCAGCGACGGGTCGAGTCATCTGGACAACCACGTCCTCTAGACGGACCTGATCACGAAATCAAATTTCGAGAAAGCGAAACACTCGCACTCGATAAACCTCATGACGATGCACTCGTAATCGAGCTCGCCGTAGCCGGATTCGAGCTGACCAGAGTCATGATAGATACAGGAAGCTCTGTAGACGTGCTGTTCTACGATGCTTTCAAGCGAAAACTCCGCACTCATAGGAGGCCGTACGCCCCTAACTGGGTTCGCAGGAGAAACGACCTATTCCATGGGAACTATCCAGCTCCCAATCAAAGCAGGTGGTATAACGAAAACAGTTGACTTCGTGGTCGTAGATCGCCCCGCGCCATTCAATGCCATTCTCGGCAGGCCGTGGCTCTACACCATGAAAGCAGTTGCATCCACTTACCACCAATGCGTCAAGTTCCCTACACCTTGGGGAACAAAAACAATTCGCGGTTGCCAACGAGCTTCCCGAGATTGCTATATGGGCAGCTACTTGCGAGCTGAAAAATCGCCAGTATAGCAATTACAGAAAGAAGAGGAGCTCGCAATTCGGCAGATCAAACATAGCAAAGATCCGACCGTCCGCGAACCTCGAAAAGACCTGGTCACTCAGGTTTGCATCGACGAAACCGACCCCGAAAGGCGCGTTGGTATCGGAATCGATCTCGCAAAACCTATCCGTGACGAGCTGATCGCCTTCCTAAAGGAAAACATCAGCACATTCGCATGGTCCACCGCAGACATGCCCGGGATTGACACTAGGATCACGTCTCACGAGCTGAACGTAGATCCCACGTTCAAACCCATGAAACAAAAACGTCGAAAACTCGGCCCAGATCGGGCTAAAGCAGTAAACGACGAAGTAGACCGACTACTTGATGCGGCATCTATGGGATGAGTACAAGTAATAATTCCCTAAGACAACTAGTGTTGCAAGTGCACAACATATAATTGTAGTATTTAGGGGTCGAACCACAAGGGATTGGATTTCACACATTACATAATCATAGAGTTTAAATGACTAAGCTAAATCAAAAGATGCAAGGGTTTGTGTTTGTTTAGAACACGCAAAAGAAAATAACAATGCAATTCTATACAAGCAACATTATTGAACTATTGAAAACTCTTTTGAAAACATGAGCCAAGTCGATTGAAAAGTTTGTTAAAATCCGATTCTTTTGAACTCAAAACACTAAGGAAGGATTATTCCACTTTCGTGGTTCCAATCCCCTATGTCTCTTAAACCAATGGGCTCAGCTTTCGTTGGTCATTGTAGAGTGAGACATGCATTACATCCAAGTAATGATTGTTCACAAAACTCTTTAGGTCTACTTTCGTAGCCTAAAACGATTTGCCCATCAAATATATATCCGGAGATATAACAAGCTTTTGGAGAGTATATCAACCTAAAATCAAGTCACTAGTTAGCTACTCTAGCAACAGCATTAAGCATAAATAAAGATGGAGAACCATAGGGTTTCCCCTTTTAACAATCGATTTTCGATGGCCATTATATCACGTCCTCATTGGAAGGATCCATAATTCAACAATGAGTCTTAGATAGTAGATGAAGTCTCATGAATCCTTAGAGAGAGAGGCGGCGGAATATGACTAAACCACGCCTCACCCTTAGGGAGAAATCTCTACTTCTAGACTATATAAATTGAAACATGCAAGCTATATACAAATGCAAAAGAAGAAAAGAAAGAAGAAGGAGACCACCTAAGTGGCTCCGAACTTTATTGAATAAGTGTTTCTTGTTATGCGGCTGGTGATTCTTATTACAAGAGGCTAAAAGCAAGTATATATAGGTAGAGAGCGGGTCTAGGTCGGCAAAGTTGAGCGCGCGCAGAAGAGGAAAGTTTCCATTTCTCTTTAGCCGCTTGAGCTTGCTCTCCAAGTTCTTGAATGGGCCGCGTTCAGGCCAATGGAAGCTTCTGGATTGAGTTATGCTAGTGTCAAGACGAGCCAAGGCCTTGGGCGCGGTATCCGGGCCTCTTGATCCATCAAAGTCTCCATGGGCTCTACTTAGGCGCTCGTCGGACATGTCTTGGTAGAAAATAAGTTCCGGTCCAACGAGTGATCCAAATGACCTCTTTCCACTTCGCCGCGGGTCATGACTCAAATATCTATCTTTCCATATAAGAATCATGACTTTTGGACGTCGGGAAGGCATGAACATGCGGTCGTACTTCGGATGCTCCGGTTTGGTCTTTAGCGAGAAATGTATTTGGTGCTCTAGACTTGGGAACTTGGTGATTTGACTCTTTTTGCTCCATTTTGGACTCTTCTTTGCTATTTTGACCTGAATGATGCTCAAAACCAGAATATACAAGAAAACTACCTCTTGGGCTTAAAAACCACATTATTTGTATTAAAAACATAGTGAAAACCTTGATAAAAACATGAAAGATATGGGTATCACTACTCAAGGTAGGCTCGATCAGAGAGGTGAAATACCCCGACTGGCTAGCTAATCCTGTAGTTGTCAAAAAGAAAAACGGAAAGTGGAGAGTCTGTATCGATTTCACAGACCTTAATAAAGCTTGTCCAAAAGACAGCTATCCACTTCCTCATATAGATCGCTTGGTCGAAGCTACGGCTGGTCACCAGCTCCTATCCTTCATGGATGCGTTTTCTGGGTATAATCAAATCAAGATGAACCCAGAAGATCAGGAGAAAACAGCTTTCATAACAGACCGAGGTACTTACTGCTACAAAGTAATGCCATTCGGGCTAAAAAACGCGGGAGCTACATATCAGCGCCTCGTAAACAAAATGTTTGCCGATCAGCTCGGTAAAACAATGGAGGTGTACATAGACGACATGCTGGTCAAATCCTCTAAGGGAAACAGACCACGTCGCACAGCTCCGGGTATGCTTCTCCATACTTAACAAGTACGGCATGAAGCTAACCCGACTAAGTGTACATTCGGAGTTCCGTCTGGCGAGTTCCTCGGTTACCTAGTAACTGAACGCGGAATCGAGGCGAACCCGAAGCAAATCTCTGCCCTCTTAGATATGCCTTCTCCAGAAAATACTAGAGAAGTACAACGGTTAACCGGTCGAATAGCAGCCCTTAATAGGTTCATTTCCCGGTCAACCGACAAGTGTCTTCCATTTTACCAGCTCCTCCGAGGAAATAAAAAATTCCTCTGGGACGAAAAATGCGAAGAAGCTTTCAAACAGCTCAAAACTTACCTCAGCGAACCTCCTATACTGGCAAAACCAGTAGAAGGAGAACCGCTATACCTTTACATCGCGGTCTCGCCTGCAGCGGTCAGCGGGGTCTTAGTTCGCGAAGAGCTAAACGAACAAAGACCAATCTTTTACGTAAGTAAATCCCTGATTGATGCCGAGACTAGATACCCAGCTATGGAAAAACTTGCCTTAGCAATAGTAATGTCCGCTCGCAAGCTGCGACCTTACTTTCAATCACACACAATCGTGGTGATGACCTCGCAACCATTGCGAACTATGCTACATAGTCCAAGTCAATCTGGACGACTAGCTAAATGGGCTATCGAGCTCAGCGAATACGACATCGAATATCGAACTAGAACTGTGCTAAAGCCCAGGTACTAGCTGATTTCATGATCGAGCTGGCACCGGAAGCCAATAACGATACCACCCTCTCTAAAGTTTGGACACTCTTCGTAGATGGAGCCTCGTCCAAACAAGGAGCTGGCGTCGGAATCAAACTCACATCTCCAACCGGAGAAGTGATCGAACAATCGTTCAGACTCGGATTCGTCGCCTCTAACAATGAGGCCGAATACGAGGCACTCATAGCCGGACTCCGACTCGCAATCGGGATCGGCGTGAATGAGATCAACGCATTCAGCGACTCCCAGCTCGTTACTAGCCAATACAGCGGCGAGTATGAAGCAAAAGAGGAGCGTATGGAAGCTTATCTCAAAGTAGTTCGAGATTTAGCTGGACAATTCAGTAAATTCGAACTAACTAGGGTGCCTAGGGGAGAGAACACTTCGGCTGACGCCTTAGCTGCTCTCGCCTCCACTTCGGACCCAACTGTAAGACGTGTGATTCCAGTCGAAGGCATAGATAAACCTAGCATCGACATCGCACTCAAGTCTGACAGTATAAACGCAATCACCTCGCGCCCGTCTACTCGTTCTCAAACTAGACAGTCCCAAGATCCGGGACCATCTAACCCGGAACCTGATTCCGAGGAAGAAGAACCTGTCCAAGATAGGCAAAAAACAAGGTATATCGATTCGGACTCTTCGCAAAATACGCAAGATCGATCGGAAGATCGAGATCACCTCGATATTCCCCTTTCGAACGAAGTGAGGTTCAGAGTCCACCTATGTACCTTCAATTTCTTACTTCGCAAAAAACCAATCGAAGTCTGCAGCATCCAAGCATCAAGCGTAGTGTTCTAGCAATCGTAGAACCGAAGACCCAGAGACAGCCCGAAATCTAACACGAAGCCGAGCCATCCAGACGGACCTGAAGTTCACGATTAGCTCGGAACACTATCGGCGAAGCGACAAAACCAAGACAAACTTCGAAAGGTAATAAATTCCATCTCCAAAAGCCGAATAAGAAACACATCGACCGAAAGACCGGAAAACAACTCCGCAAAGCGCGAGCTACTTCAGTTTGCCAAAGAGCTCGAAAAATAATAAACACCACATTTAGCTCAACCCATGCGATCGACGAAAATTCGCCTAAGTGTCGAATCGATCTAATCGTCCCGAATTGGACTTGATTCGACCTAAAACTATGTTTAGCTCGTTCCACGCGATCAGCCAAAACTAGTAAAATTTCGCCTAAGTGTTGAATCGATCTAATCATCCCGAATTGGACTCGATCCGACCTAAAACTATGTTTAGCTCGTTCCACGCGATCAGCCAAAACTAGTAAAATTTCGCCTAAGTGTTGAATCGATCTAATCATCCCGAATTGGACTCGATTATTCGACCTAAAACTACGTTTAGCTCGACATACGATCGGCCAAAACTAGTAAAAATATTCTAAGTGTTGAATCAACCTAAAGGGATTGATTCGACCTCCGACTAAAGTACATCTTGGCCCTGGTCTCTCGACCGGCCAAAACATTTAGTCGGAAAGCCTCAAACATTTTAGCAAGTAAAACGCGAGCTAAAACGAAAGTTGCACAACAATTTGAGCAAAATGCGCCTAAGGCAAAACGCCTAAGGCCAAAACATTAAAAGCCCCCGCGGGCAAACAAGTTTGTGGATAAAAGCCTTCCCAGGCACCAAATCCGAAACACAAAGCGTAAAAACCCCGCCGGGCAACCAAGTCTTAAAATAAATTGAAAAAGGAGTAGAGATAGAAAGAGGTCGACCAAGAGCTCAGTCCTCGACGGTCATCTCTTCAACTTCCTTCTCTCCCTCTTCGTTGCTTCCCTTCTCTTCGGCGTTCGTCCCGAACGGGTTCAAGCCAACCGGAATGTTCGTTGATGGGTCGATCTCCATGCGCGCGACCGAGTCCTCCGAAACCACGGGAAGGTTGAACTTCCCGATCGAGAAATCGGAGACTTGGGCCACCTTGGCTGCTTCGGCCACCTCATCCTCGAGCCCCCTCAACCTGGCGAGCTCTTCCTCCTGGTTGGTCGCACCGGAGATCAACGACATAAGGAGATCGATGTTGGATTGGAGTTCGATCTGATCACCTTCCACCCTCTTCTCCTCGAACTTTGCCTTAGCCGATTCAAGCACTTCCCGATGCTTCGTGACCATCCCCCTCCGACCTGCGCGGTTGGCACGGTGATGATAAGGTTTTGTGTGTGGATGTGAAAAGATATGAAATAGATGAGTGGAATGCAATCAGTGGTATATGATGATGTGGTAAGATGCAAACACAAACACAGTCAACAATTCCCTTTAACCATGATAGTTGATGTAGTACAAAGGGTTATCAATCCAAAATGGGAAACTTGTTACTCTTTGAGAATATGAAACAACCAGGAAGTCAAGCAAGCAGTTAAAGATTTGAAGTAACACTAACAACCTAAATAAATGAAAAGCAGTGCAATAAAAGTAAACAAAGCAGTGAAGTGTCAGCTCGACCAAGAGCTCGAGTCGAGTCAGAGCAAAGTACCAGCTCGATCGAGTTTAGGGACGAGTTGAGACAAACAAAGCTAAAGGTGACGACTTTAACAAGATAAAGAGAGAATTAGGGTTCAAGACAGGGTTTTGCAATCAAAGGAATCTACACTTAATCAATCTAGCTCTTAAAACTCCTTGTATCAAGGCTTCTCTTGATATTGGGCTTCTCAATGCCTAGCCAACCCTTTCCCAAGGTGGAGGCTATCAACCAAGGAATGATCTCAGAAACAGGGGGTTAGCCAGTGAGAATCAGACCTTGGAGGCTATAGGATCATTGCAGACCTCTATTTCCAGCGAATGCCATCACTTTCGTGTGGGGAGTCGCCTAAGGACTTACAAGCCAGGGGTAGTGGTCATGTAGCCTTAAGATCTATCCAAAAGAGAGAGAATCTAGATTAAGACCATAAGCTAGAAGGATTAAGCATATGAAACCTCTAATCTATCCCATCTCAAACCCCAATGGGTAACTACTCACTAAACATGAAATGTAAACACAAGCAAATGCAATAAAAGAGACATCATAAGAAAGAGGAGATGAAATTAAACAACTTTTATTGAAATAAGCAAGTGCAAATACAAGAGAGATTATCCAGGATCTAAGATTCAAGAAGCAAGAGCTTCAAGAACACAAAGAGAGGATTAGATCTCTAAAAAGTAAAAGTACAATAAATTAAAGATTAATAAAAGTAATAGCAAAAGCTTGTTTTTCGTGGCTAAGCCTTTAAATACAAGAGGATTAGGTTTAGGGTCAAAGGGAGTCAAAGGGAAGCAACATTTTTCGGGTTTGACTTTGACTCCTGAAAAAGCAGCTCGATCGAGTTGGAAACTGGCCGGTCGAGCCCGCTGGTCCGAATGACATGAAACCACGTCCAGACGAAAGCTAACTCAATTATCCACAACTTCCAAGAACAAGTCAGAGGCTGATTCGAAGTGTAAACCCTTCGTTTGATACGATACTTCGGACGCATCTCACTAGCTCGACCGAGTGTGCGTCCGTACATGGGGCAGACAGAGTCTTTCCTTCCTCAACTAATCTCCAGTGATAGGCAATGTTCCAATTAGCTCCAAATGACCTGATTAAGACATCAAACGTGCACATGTATGCAAATGCAAGCCTAAAACTACTATGTATGCAAAAGAAGGGAAAACATCAAGAAATGATGCTTTGGGTGAATGAAACTATGCAAAAGATGCATAAAAGAAGGGCTAAAACCATGTAAAATGCAAGTACATCACACGGCGAGCTACGTTGTCCTTCTCGGCGACGAGTACCTGGTTCTCCCGGCTAAGGCGAAGCGACTGCGTCAGCGCACTCGAGCTCTCCTTCTGCAAAGCCGCCATCTGCTCCTGATTCTGGGACAGCTGGCGCAAGAGATCGGCCTCCCTGGTCTCGAGCTCTTTCACACGACCCTCCTACGAGGTGTGTTTCTTCAAGAGCTCACCCTGACGAGCTACCCGCTCGTTCGCCACAGAGAGATCGGAGGTCAACTTGGCAACGAGCTCCTTCACCTGATCGAGCTCTTTCAGCTGAGGCGCGTCTCTGATCCTCGACTCCAGGCGGGACACCAACATGTTACGAGCTGCCACAGCCTAACAAAAACCAAAAAAATTCAACCAAGGCCAAAACACAACAAAGACTCTCGTCTAAAGTTTTGACTAGGGAAGCAGCTCATACCCTCCCACTCGCTGCACACGTCGCGATGTAGAGCTCCTTCTCGGACATCTGGTTCAGGGACGGGAGCCGGCATCCTACGGGCTTGAAGTGGAGGTGAATGCGAGCTGTTCCCTCCTCCTCGTCCTGCACGGGGAAGCCTTTGGAGTTCTCGTACAGCCAGTAAAACGGCGGCTTTCCCCCGCTCCCGTTCGAGGCAGTCGGGCCGCCCTCGCGAGAACGAGTCTCTCCATCGTCACTCCGAGCTCGCTTCGGCGCCTGCCTCGAGTGACCTTGATCCGAACTCCGAGTCCGATCGGAGCTCACATGAACCGTACTCAGAAGAGGGACAACCTCTCCTCCGGCGGTCGCGTCGACCTGGTCAACCACCTGGTCGGCAAGGGCAGGAGACCCCACCGCGGGCTTCGAAGCCATGGCCTCCTCCACGGCCGTTACGAACTCACCGGCACGAACTCGACTTCCACCTGAGGAGGCGCCCTTGGCACTCTTTGCGGTCCGGGATCTGAGAGGTTGACGACGGGTCATCTTTGATCTGCGTGAGAGAGGAGGAACGGAAGAAGCAGAGCTAGAATCCTGAACCGACCTAACCGGAAGGTCAGCTGGAAAGTCGCACAAACAGCTAGTCATAAAGAGTTCGTAAGTAAATTCCAGCTGATTCAATAAAGATTATTACCTGGAGGAGGAGCAGGAGGGGAGCTGAGTACTCGTCCGATCCGATCCGGGAAAATGTATTCCAGTTCACCTTCTCCCTTCTCAGTCGCTCAACGAGGTAATCGATCGACGGGCTGCTTGGTACTGGATCAACGACTGCAAAAAAAAACAAAGCAAAAACACATATCAAATCGAGGAATTTCTCAATAATGACGAGGTATTCGTCTATCCTAAGCGGAACTCGGCCTAAGCTAACCAACGCTCGTCGCCCAAACCGTCGGAAGGCGACCTAAGTCAAAGTTGCCAATCGAGGCCTCGTTGACCCGGAAGAAAAACATCTCGTCAGACCACCCGGCATCTCTTTGCGGGGTGCTCGTGAAAATCCGCCGATTTGGCCTCGGCGTAGAATAGAACGAGCCGGGGAGCCTCGGGTTACTCTTCACCGAGAAGAGCTTCCGAAGATCTCGTACGCCGAACGATATGTCCTCCTCACGGGCTCGGACGGCGCATCCGATAGTGTGGCGGACGAGGCTCGGATGCATCTGAGGGAACGCCATCTTCAGATGGGCAAGTACCTCCAACAGAAAGCGCGGAATTGGGAAAATCATCCCGCCACTCTCGAAGTACGAGACGTAGGCGCAGCAGAAACCGGGGCGAACATGCTCCGGATCTTCGCCCTCGGCCGGAAGGGCAAGCTCGATCTCCTCAGAGACCTCGTAATCACGCCGAAAAATGTCTCGAGACTCGGCGTCGAGAGTTGGAGAATGCATGATTACTCTACCGTACATCTAGTAATCTGATCTTAGAGAAATAGAACCACGACAGTGCTGAATCTAGATCTCAAAACTAGTATTTGGTGAGCAATAAATCATGGCCAACGAAAGTTGAGTTGTGGTTCATTGTGAACAATTGAATCTTGATCACCTTTAATGCATGTTTGCAATTCTAATAGCCAACGAAAGCTGAGTATATTAGGTTGTTTTAAACATAGTGGTTGGAACCACGACAGTGGAAAGACTATACACTAGTGATTCATGTTCAAGGCGGCTCAACACAAATCCCATGCAACTATCTTTTCATCATTGCTCCATATGATTGTCCTTTGCCTAACTCTTGTTTTAAATTTCTTACAACCTCACTCACCTCTCTTTTGTTTCACTTTCTCATTTTAGGTCCAAAACCATCTCATATTGCGAGCTAGCTACAAACCAATCTCACAAGGTGTTAAGCGAGAACACTTCCTCCTCGTGTACCCCGACTACAACACGGCTGTGCACTTGCAGCTCATTAGTTGGGTTTATAAATTGTGAAAATTTGAGGCAATCTAAACCCGCCATCAAGCTTTCTGGCGCCGTTGCCGGGGAGGAGTTGCTTTTCCTTCACACCTCTTGATTGATTTCAAGACTAGCTCATCTCATCTTTCACTTTTCTTTGTTTTTATTTTTCATAAAATTTTAA